>LPNX010273455.1:961213-1016578 GCA_001517045.1 Pseudotsuga menziesii
CTCATCACAATTATAACAAAGCCCTTTTTTCTCTGCGTTCCTGCATCTCTATTTCATACAAATGCTTGATTGGAGGTGAGCGAGGAGCTGGCGGAATGGGAGGTCGTTGAGAACCCATATTGCAGAAGGGAACAAAAGAGGATTTGGAGTGCTGTTGGGCTACCATCTTGTCTTTTGCCAACTTAGCCAACCCGAGGGCTTCCATCATTATGTTGGGACTGAACATTTTGACCTTAGAGTGAATTGCATCCTTTAGACCACTGATAAAACAACTCCAGTAGAAGTCATCAGGTAATCCTTCAATGTGATTAGCTAGTTTCTCGAATTCAGTTTGATACTCTTTCACAGTGCCAATTTGGCGAAGTTTAGTGAGAGCTCCTGTGAAGTCATCAAAAGCACTCGGACCAAATCGGTGCAAAAGGAGCTGGCAAAAAGTAGGCCATTTTGGCTCTTCATGAGCCTTGATGTACCAACGATACCATTGAAGAGCTTCCTGTTCCAAATGAAAGGAGGCAAGTGGAACTTGGTGGACATCAAAAGTATTATGAAGGCTGAAATATTGTTCTGCATGATAGATCCATCCAGTTGGATCAGTACCATTGAAGCGCGAAAAATCTAGCTTCGGACTACGAAAATTGCTGGAAGAAGAGAACCCATAGGTTGATGAAGACTCGGACTGTCGTCTGGTGTTCATAGCTGAATGCTCAAGATGGAGACCGAGAAATTTTTCATCCAGTTCCTGGAGTTTGGCTTGGATGGCTGCAAGTGCTTCCTCCATGATTTTTGCTCCTGTGCGGGTGACAACCATAAGTAGGAAATTTTTCAGGAAGGGATCTACAACAGCGCGAAAGTGATTGGCAACAGATGGATCTGCAATGGCGCGAAACTGACCAGCAACAGTTCTGGATAGAGGAAATCTGCAATTGTGCAACTGAAAATAGATATGGACCCCAGGTATGTGCGGCTTCCTATCGGTTCAAGGAATTCACTCGGCCACCAATGCTATCTGACGGCTTGCGTATTGGGGCAGTACCCCTCACTCCACAGCTCAGGTAAAACTAATAACTGTATGGCCACAAACGACAGCTCTTGGTTTACCTCACGGGTGGGAACTAGTCAATCAGGTAGGGGTTGTTGCCCTTTTCGCTGGCAGGTCCTCTCAATGAACCAGCTACTTCGGGGTTCCTGTGGTACTCCTCACAATGATTTTTAGGGCTTATTCCCAAGTACTTCCCACAATTAAGCGGAAAGGGATTATTCCCAAATCCGAACCTGCAACAAAAAAAAAAATTGGCCAGAAATTCCACCCAATGTTCAAAAACCGGATCTATATTGCTCAGAATCGCTATTATAGCATGTTTCCGGAACTGGAATAACCACTCTGCTTCTACCTATGAAATTGGAATAGAAATCTGGGCACTCGGTCAGAAGATTTTCTCACCGCAATTTCCGCAGCCGTCATCGAAATTCTGAAAAATTGCGGATTTTAAATCCGCGATATCTCCACTTTTAGAACTCCAAATGAGATGATTTTTTTTTGAAACTGCGTATTTTTGAAAGAGGAATGTAGATGTGCAATCTGTTTCTTCTGATTTTGTGCAGAAATGTTCAAAAATTGATCTGAAAGTCTCCACCCCAAAAAAAAAAGTTTTCACTTGTGCCAAGGAAAGTGCTCTGATACCAGATGTGAGGACCCTACAACAAACAAGTAATCAAAATACACGATATAGCAGCAAAACTCAAAATCACTTTTATATTAATCGCAGGCCACTTTGAGGGGGCAACCTCCTTTGAGCAAGCTCAATACAAAATAACTTCACGGTGCCTTCATTGGCCTCAACACACACTTATATACTAAAAATAGGCACCAATACCATGGGTCAAAACCATGGGCCAATATAAACTATGGGCGCCAATACTATGGGTCAAAACCATGGGCCAATGTAAACTATGGATAAACAAATACTACAGGTGGCTTACAAAGCATATGCGCCTCACAACAATAACACAAACTATGGATCAACAATTACTATGGGACGACTTACAAAGCATATGCGTCCAACAACAATATACTAACATAGTAAAGAGAAGGATTGACATGGGTTCCTAACAGTGTTTTGTAGAAAATGATGGATTAGGTTCAACCCCAAGATTACTAAAAAAGTTAAATGTGTGGTTTTGTTTCTATTCCAAAATTTCCACCCTCCTACTAAAATTGGAAAACGTATCTCAGGTAGTTCAGTTGAAACATGATTGTTCATAACAAGGAAATAAATTAGACTCTGTTGTTGGAAATATGGAAGATGGCGTTATTGGCATTGATGTCAATATATACACTATTTGTGAAATTTGGTAAAAATGATATATGCTTTGTTTGAGTGAACCATGTCAATCTAAAGAACCCATAAAGAATGTGTATGAAAGGAATGTGTAGGAGGAGTTCATAATACTCCTATAGTTTTTGTATGACTTGAGCATGGATTGAATTGCAAAGAGTCATTGTTGTGAAGGAAAAGAGTTGAGGAACGGTATTATGTCCATCATTTAACATTGAAGTATGGTTGGATGGAAACGTTGGAGAGAATATGAGTACCGAACGTTGACTCTCTACGTTGAAGTTCATATTATCCTGGGTATTATCTATCCATTGAAATGTAAAAGAGCTATGTAGTATGAAAAGTTGTGCGCATAATGCACAGTATCGCAGTTTGAAGGAGCACGATATTGTTTGATGGCGATGTGCATCCTAAATTCATCTAAGTCCCAAGATTCAAACACCACCATTTTTTATTTTACAGAACATGGGCATGTAAACCCAAAGTAAAGAGCAATCCATATCTGGAGTATCTCTGGATCAAGATTATTGTTTAGAATGTTGAAAACATAGATCACGTGGGTATTGAAAGAATACTTAAACTCTGCCAAAGAATGCTTACAAAAATCCACTAACAAAAGTTTTCGAAGGAGGAGACTCAACGACTGTTCGATCATGAAATCAATGGTGGAGATTGAGTTTCACAATGGGATTTATCCCACATCTATTGTGCAAATGAAGTTTTAGGGGTTTATATACCCTATCCTTTCATAATCTAATTGATGCATAGAGAAAAGTTATGGTGGGGAATCTGGGTGTTTGGACTCCAAGAGAAGATCATCAGCTTGGAGCTCGGGACGACCTATTAGGATCCCTACCTTTTGGTACATGTGGAAAATTCCATCATTGATGAGGATAACGACATGGCATCAATGAGGACAGTGACATGGCTTTGATGAGAATAGTGTGAACATTGATATGGATTCAACGACGATGAACATAAGCGCTAAGGTGGACAGCGTGAAAATATCATAAGTTAGATGAGGGCCTAGGACCTAAGGTTAAAACCATATTGTTGGTTGCTAAAGAGATGATAAAATAAAGAATTAATAAAGTAATAAAAATTGCATAAGAAACATAGTTAAAAGACATATCATTAAACGATAAAATTAAATTAAAATGTATTATATTTGTTTTTTGTTTTTTTTAAAACATATCGTATGAAGAGGTGTGTGTAATGGTTGAAGGGTTGTGTTAGTACACATTACCATTCAACAAGTATATATTGAGAAAATAATGTATTTTGAATATCATCTCTCTCCAAGTCTTTCATCTTAAGAAAAAGAAAGTCCAAAAGGAGAGCTATAGAACAAGGATCTTGTGAAAGAATTAATATCTATAGGGTGGTAGGGTAGAGCAAGGGTATGTTGTTGCCTGCAAAAAGGGAGTAGGTGCTTCCTTGTTAGTTGAAGATGACTAAACATGGGGTCAAATCCTTCTATCAGTTGGTGCTGGTCCCATCAAATAGAAAAAATTGAGTATAAAGCTGTGTCATTGATTCACCCCCCCTCTCAGTGATAGAACCTAATCCAACATCTGTCACTTAATTCTTACAAATTCCAATGTCCATCAGCAGTCATACAAGATCTACTTGCTAAGATTGAATGATTTTGCGAAGACTGTCAATATAATTGTTTAGACATTCGAAATAGGCCATTATGACAAGGAATGTATATAGAATGAAGAACTAGGATGCAAATGAAAAGATGAGCTTGAAAGAATAAAACTAGGGTGGTGAATAGAATGAGAAATACAACAAGTTTATAGAACAAGGAAGAATCTAATCATGATATTGAACATAAATTGAAGGGATGTCGAAAGCAAAGAATTCATGCATTGTGCAGCCCAAGGAAGAATTCATCAAGTTAAAATTAATGCATAGGACAAAAGTTGATTCAGAAGAATGATGATGGAGTAATAGTGATAGTACGAACACACCACATGGACAACACATTAACTAGTTTAGGCATGTGAAAAGTTGGAAATATGTGTGAATTTACTGCATGAAATGAAACATCTATTATACGCAGTTCAGGACAAGACCACTTGCAGAGCACATTAAATCAAACAAGACAAAGGAAGTTTGTTCTCTATATTTGACACATAAATGGAGTATTTGTGGCATCGGAAAGCAGAAATCCAGGGGGACATAGGAATTCTTAGGGTCCCTTTGCCATTGATGTCAAAGGTGGAGAAAATTTAGGAGAAGGTGAGTGGGAGAGAACCTGAATGAAGGACAACATGAGTGAAGATGAAAATTAAGAAGATCCCAATCAAAGGGGGTGCATTGATAGGAGGATCCTAATTGTATTGACTTCAATGTCAAAGGGGTATTGTTGAGTATATGTTGTCATTGATGTCAAATATCAAATATGGATAAGACATGTTGAACACTTGATGTCAAATATCAAAGATGAACAAGTTGAATATATCTTGTCATTAATGTCAAATATCAAAGATGGAGAAGCCAAGTTGAACACTTGATGTCAAATACCAAAGATGAATGGGTTGAATATATGATGTCAAAGATCAAAGATGGACAAGATGGATAAATGGTGTCAAATGATCAGACATGGACCAACATTCAAAATCCAATAAGTCAAAGGACCGTCATGACATTGGTTTCATTTGCGCACATATTCATGTACATAAATGAATAATTTTAAATAACCATAAGTATGAGACTTGTAAATTAATAAAATTGTGTGTGCAAATGTATTACAAGTGTATTGGATTACAAAAGTGACATGTTGAAGTAAACATTAAGTTGTTGGAGATGAAATCCAACAGGATGATATCCAAAGTAATCAAACTTCACCAAGTCGACACATCTCTTGAGTCAAGAATATTATAATAAGAAAGAGATTTATGTGGTGAACTAAGCTTATAGCAATGAAGATCTAACAGTTTGACAAGATTTAGAGTTCTTTTCTTTTCGGGGTATCAATGGCTCATTAATTGTAGATGAATATGCTTTTGTAGAGAAACATTAGTGCAAAATGAGAAGTATTGGTTGATAGGATACCCAAAGTTTGTATGTGAATAACATGCATAATTGTGTTCAGAGTCTTATGTAAACACAGATGCGGATCAATTGAGAAGACACAAATTGTAGTTATCTTCACACATCATATTTGAAGAATGGTCTAAAGAAAACACAGACACTCATATAAGGATCACAGGCTATTTGTGTTTTGGGAAACCATCTAACGCTGATACAAAGACACAGATTAAGGATTGTGGAAATTGTGTAATTTGAAGAGGAGGATTCATATCAAAATTGTTTTGGGAAACTGTCTGACACAGATACAAAGATACAAATCAAGGATTGCGACAATTGTGTAATTTGAAGAGGAATATGCACATCATAATTTTTTTGGGTAACTAATTAACGCATATAAACAAACACATATAAGAATAATTCAGCAGTTGCATGATTTTAAGTAAGTATATTTATTTATTTTACATACAATCACATTTCATAACAAGGAGGTAGGATGGGATGAAGGAAAAAGGGGTTGAAACCTCCTTCTAAAGGGTGATGTATAACAATCAAGGTGCAACAAAATCCTTTTTGTGGCTACATATAACTTTATGGGGATCACAATCTCCTTCTGGTACTGGGTGCTAGAGAGCAAAAAGGAAGTTGTAACTTCCACACTTGGAGAGTAGAGTGCTTCCGTAGATCAGAGCTTGAAGATGAAAGTCACAGTTTACGTGACCATACTGATATATGTTCAAGTTGATACTTACGTAGATAAAATTTATTGTAGGTTGGTGCCAACAGACCATGAGTTGTACTTGATATCAAATGAACATATGAAATGAGTGGGTGCTCATGTTCATAGACTCTAATCTCCCATCGATGTAACTATTCATATTCATACATATAGCGATAGATTTTTTCTCAAAGTTTTATGTGATGTTCTATTTATTGGTATTATTGTCCTAAATCTGAAAATCTACATAATTTGTACATATCTGTGCAATTACTGATTCACCCCATGCCCTTTGTGTAATAACTTCATACCAACAATGAATGTGCAGGAGAAAATGAAATTGAATGAAGGGTATGCATACGCTTGTGATTTACAAGCTATAAGTTGAACCTATAGTAGATCATCTCGACCTCCTCATCTAGACAGTTATGAGTTTTTGGATTACAAGCTATTAGTTGGATGCCTCGAAAGACATCGATGTATAGCTCAAATTCAGTACACAACTCATATTGGATGTGAAGGCTGAAGATGTCGATGAGTATTGCCATCCATACATAGATCCCAACCTTCCTTTAATGACAATGGTTGTAATTTGACAAAAACAATCCCTTTTCCTATTTGTTCCCGTCTTTTCAATGTTATGACTAGATATTAAGATTTTGCTACCATTATCATCTTTGATTTTGATGTCCACTTTATTTATATCTCTTTTACTTGAAATCTGGCCTAATATGAGAAGACATGTCTTTCTGTCTGGAGAAGCACTAAAATTCATCTTGTGCATCTCAACAGTAACAATTCCCTATAGACTGAAATTCGGTGGCTCAATGATGGAATATTTCAATTGTTCAATCTCAAAGCTAGAAGAACCTGTAAACTATATGGTGACATAAAAAAAACTGACCTCTTTCTTGTACTTGTAGGTGTTGTAGATGATTTTGTGCAATAAAGACTTGCCAACTCCCTCAACACCATATATAGTGATCATAAGAGCTTGGCCATGAGATTCATCTATCCATGTCTATTGCTATAGTCAGGCAGGTTTAATGCCCAACTTGACAAAGTATAGCATAGATGTGGGAAGGTGAAGGAACTATACCTAATCCTTAAGAGATATAATGGGAAGAGATGAAGATTAGAAGGTCACATTGTAATTTCAGTGGTACGAGGAGGGAGGTAAAAAATGGAAGATCATGATGATGGTACATGAAAATAAAATGAAAAAAACATCAAGTGTTTGAAACTAATTTTGAGTAGCCAATATAAAATCAGAGCATTAATCCAATTGAAACAAACACAATAAAAATATTAGGACATGAAACTTTTGAAAATATGTCTACCTTAAAAAGGGGCCAAATGAGAACTTGAATTCATTGATTGGTTCATAAAATGACTTTGTTAGTATATCTGGTTTAACAAAAGTATTCACTTTTCCTTTGAGTCAAAACTTTCGATTAAAAAAATTAATTTGCTTGATATTTAATAGGGAAGATCTCAGCTTGATTACTATAGTCGATGTCAAACTAGAGGAAGGGTATACCAACACAAGTGAAAGGTGGGAGCAATAATTATATTTGACTAGCACTTTAACACACTCTTCCTTTATACAGAGTAACGACATCTATTTTTTAAATGTAGCCTACATGGCCAGCAATGAAAATATTATTATCTATTCGGTTTTGTTAATCCTATTTGATTTATGAGCAATTTATTTTGATTGACAAATTCATTATTAGTTTTTATTAAAGGTGTAACAATATTTTTTACCAAATTATAGAATAATATTTGAGTTTAAATATGGATATAAATATGATTTCATATGAAAATAATATACAAAGAAAAAATTTAGTACAATTAAAATATGGAAGTACAGATTCTATAAATACAAAAATATGTATTTTAAAAAATTCAGAAAATTGAAAACATCATGTATCTATTAAAAAATTTAAAGTAAAATTTATTCTTCGATCTTCAATTTGAAACATAATATATATAACAACTTAAAAATATAGTTTAACATGTATGTACGTGTTTGTGGTCTCAATGTATATATATTTTTAATCTTGATTAAGTAATGTGTGATTTCAACATGCGTCTAAAAGATTAAGTGGAAAAGTAGTCACAGATTTGTTTAAATTTGTTCTCGTGTTGTGTGTTCATTTTTTTACTTTGTCTTGTTATGCAAAATCATTCTCACACTATTTGAATTTATATGTATTTAATGAATTATAGGTTAAAGATTCACTATGTGGACATTAACTTATGATGTTGAAGTTTCAAATAATATAAAACTTGAGTTATTATTGGATATGTTACTATTTTAGTTCCACTCTTATATGTTACTTCTTGATGTGATCGGATCTACCAAATATTGGTACTACAATCCTTCTTTGGATAAGCCACACAACAAAGGAGTGACCATGCCTTCCTTCTTGTCATGCCCCCTCCCATCGATGCGATCAACAAAGAGAACTTGAACAATATACAAGGTGAAAAATTTCGCCCCCAAGGCCAATTACAAAATTCAAGAACATTTAAATGTGTGTACATATACATAATGAAAATACAAAATGAAAAATAAACTCATTCTATACACATACAACATGCACATACTACAATATTCATCACAGGAAAAATAATAATAATGATACACATTCAAACATAACATGAATTAAGCAATTAAACACTTATCTTTGAAATTGTCCAACCAATTGGTTATGTAAGAGTAATGTTCCATCCAACCATATGCACTCTTTCTAGCATATACTCTTTAAGTTAATAAACCACCCCTAGGTTGCGTTATGTATCCACTAAGGAGGAACTACACAGGCTCACTCACAGCCATAAACACAAACACTCATGCTAAGAAAACACACAACTATGTTTATCAAGCATGTAGAGAGGTAGGGAGGGATAGTGATAAGCTAGTGAGCTCAACAACAGAGCTATAAGCATCTCAATTGGTCTCATCCAACCTTGGCACCCACAATGCGTACCAGACCCAACACAAGGAAGGTCTGCTTCTATGATAAGGTCCCTCAAGCGCCCCTTCCCTTCAGTGCTATTCCAAGTAGGCATATAAAGGTCTAATCCACTAAACCTTCAGAGGTCTCTACCTTCACTTGGCTTATGAAGCAACTTCGACCTCTAATCTCTCTCTGAATTCAATCTATTCTTGTATTTTTTGGATTCTTGAGTACATGATTTTCAGCTACTAAATTCAACTTCTAAGCTTCTAAATTTAGGCCTTCCCAATGATTTTTGGGCTTTTGACACTCTAAAATTCACCCCATGGTTGACATATATGGATTCTCCACTAGATTTCACAATCCACACAAATTTATGGGTGATTTAAACACTCTAAAACATGGTTTCTTTGTTGGTTATGGATTTTGTTTTTTCCCACTATTAAGAATACATAACCTGTTAAAACTTAATGTCTCATTTCTCCACAATGCAATGATAATGAATAGAAAAAATACCCATGCATGAAATTGACTTTTGGATACCAAAAAATGATCCCATAATCAACCATATGAATTTCTGGGTTCTTCTCATGCTTCATTAAATTCATGAGATGTTTTTTTAGTTGGCTCCTTACAACATAAATAAAGATCAGCATGGAAGTTCACTTGGGTAGATGCTTACCATTTATGGCACATGGGTTCTCAAGGTGACACTTGGAAACAAAGGATTTAATCCCATAAACCACTTACCTCTCCCTAGTGGATAAACACAACCTCATCTTTTAAGTTGCTCAAATAACCATCTTTTAGACTTGTATTTGCATTTCAATTATTACATTGATTTTACATTTTATCATGGCTTACTAGCACATAGTCCACAAAATATAAAATACTTATCTTTATAAGTTGAGCAATCACTAAGAGGGCCTTGGCCTTGAGCTATGCTAAGAACCATACATGACATATACACAATATTTACATATAAAGCCAACAATTCTAAATGTCAAAATGGGGTATTACATTTCGTCACCTTATCAAGAGCAAGGAAGTGACAATATTCCTATGTAAATGCCAACAGGTTGCAAATTGTTTCGAAATTTACATATTAATATCATATCTCCTAAATATATTATTCGACAAGATATTAAAACGTAATTAAAAATCTATGAGCAATTCATAGTGCACAAAATATAGGAAAATGAGTAGCATGCAATAGCTACTCTCACATTTGAAACCCATTAAAAGTCAAGTCATAACTTGAATCATCCTCCATACTTAGAGGATAGAATTAACATATGGCAATTAATCATGTTTTTAATCAAATCACATTAATTTGATGATTGTTGCACAGGTATTATTATAATAATTTCATAGTTTAGTATTCTTTCATAGGTGTTGGAAGTGGATAATTACTCCACTGTTGCCTACTAAAACTGTGAAAATACGACACCACTTAGATTGGTTGGCTGCTGGAATTTTGAAGAGGCAACACCACTTAGACTTTAACCGCCATAATATCTGAAGAGACACAAACTACCACAATGCGACACTGACTTACAAACATCAAATTATTAATCTTTGAAAATCTATTTTGACTGAACAAGATCGGGCCAGCAAGCACATATTATTTTTTGAAAAACCAACAGAGTTTATTTTGACAAACTATAACACTGTAAAAGAACAATTAGAGTTAGTTTTTGTATTACGAAGGGTCAATTAGCACTTAATGAATGACTTAGTTAAAACACTATAAATACCTACCTTGTAATCCTTATTTGATATACAGAGATATACATAGCAAATAGAGTGAAATATAGAGATTGATACACAGAGTTGAAACTCTGAATTTTTATTGTGTATTTTTTATGTTATACTCTATTTTTTGAGTTTGAAAACTCAGATTTATTTTTGAAGTCAGTTTGTTGAGAAATTATGGTATATTTTTCTATTAATGTGTTTTATTGATGCAACAGAGTAATAGTGTTAAGTTTACGAACGCATGGGTAATCGAAATGGAGTTAAATCGCCAGCTACAACACCATTGTAACACTAAATAGTTAGCTGCAACATGACTGAAATTGTCCTATAGGTTGTCATTAGTTAAAATGACAACTGCAACAAAGTTGCAACACCACCTGTAGAGTACTTTTAGCTACAATAGTCAGTTGAAACATGCCTGTAGGTGTAGATTTGAGGGTTTTGTGATTTGTTAAGTTTTCTTTCTTGTTTCTTCTATCTAAGAGTAATTTTAATTGTGATGGCTACTAACATCACTATAGTACAACCACAAATTCCTGTGTTGATTGCAAGAAGCTGTGATACATGGTTTATTAAGATGATAACTATCTTGTGTGCTAAGGATCTTTGGGAGTTTGTTATGCTTGGCTATCGAGAACCAACTAATCAGGCTTCCGAGTTGGCTCTATCAAATGTTGAGCATGTTATGTTGAAGGAAAATAAGAAGAAGGATAATAAATCCCTTTAATCTTATTTAGTAACGCTTAAGTGAATCTATAATTTCGAAGATATCAAGTGCTGAGTCTTCAAAGAAAGCTTCGGACACTCTTGAAACTTGTTATCAAGGTGTGACCAAGGTGAAGAATTAAGTTGCAGAACTTGAGAATGAAATTTGAGAATATGAAGATGAATGAAAACGAGACTGTTTATAATTTTATGAAACAAGTTATGAATGTTGTAAACCAACTAAGGTAGTATAGTGAATACCTCTCAAATCTATGTGTTGTTGGCAGGGGTTTTGGGAAAAGTCAGTTGTGCAGCATCGCAGATGCTGTGCAAGATCAAAAGACACAACACAAGTGAAAGATGGCACGCAAGGTGGAAAATAGACTATTTTGAATATTTTATGTCATGTTTTGTACCTTTGGACCATATTTTGTGGATATTGGTCATTGGTTGGTAGAATAAGTTAGGATTTAGTTAGAAGTGGACTATGAATGTAATGGAACAAGCCTATAAATAGAAGAAGAATTGTGAATGTAAGGATCATGTTCATCATAGAGAATCCTAGACTAAGAATTGAATTGTTGTCTGTTTTGGATCTGTGATTGATTGCACAGAAGTAATATGAGAAGATGAGGGTTGATCTGAAATACTGTTATCTTTTTGTCTCTTTCTGTCTTTATGTTTCTACAATCCAATGGTGAATGTGTGCAACATGGATCTAAGATGTGATGTTTACTGATTATGAATGATATTATCTTTCTAGATTTGTTTGCGCACCAACATGGTTAATTTTTTGATGAATAAATGATGTGATATTTTAAAGAGAAATGATGAATGGTTCTATTGATGATTAAGAGATTGATTAGATCTAATAGCTAAGTTGATGAATTTTTTATTCCCATAGTCCTCTTCTATTCTACAAAAACTTGGTTTCGTCAGCCCTCCCTTGAACATCTCGGGTGAGACTTCATCTGCTTTAGGGTGTTACTGGATAGGGTAAAACTTGTCTAGGCTGGTGCTTAGGGAAATCACGGTGAGTTGACCATCGATAGAGTGGGAAACCTTATCAAGTGGGTTTTTTTGGTTGGGTTTGCATGAACAAATGGTCCTGTTGCGACCAAGAGGAGGATATGTGGCATCCGACACTACCGAAAATTCAATATTGGTTTGATAAGAAGCTGCGAGAATTTGTTGAAGTAGAAAATCAGAACACTAGAATGACTATAAACAAGTGGTTGGCAAGATACATACACGATGGTCCTCACTAGTAAATTTTCTATGAGTTTCCCATCATATTGCATGAGTGGTTGGCATGGTTCACTTACAAGAAGATGAATTTCCAAGGAGGAGAGCCAACGTCTTGGACCACTAAGTTGATCCAACTGCTACAAGAAACTGACAAAAAATCATCCCGAGATGTTGAGGTTTGGCTGAATAGTATCCTAGAGGGATATGTCACTGATTTTGCAGTCGATACTACCAATTCCTACAATGAAGTAGAAAGGGAATTTTTAAACAAACCCAAAGGTATATTCTTGTTGTCTCTACAATTATCAATCAAGATTCTTGTTTGTGAAAAGGGTATACTGAATATGCACCTCGATTAGTAGAGCTCCAGCATGCGGAGGCGGTGGATACCATGGAAAAAAAGGGGGGATACAAATGGGAAGATAAGGGGCAGATGGGTTCAAGTTTTAATGATATTGTGAGGGAATTTGATGAAGAAAGTGGTTTTATGAGAGGAGGATCAAGGTTTCGACAAGATAAGAGGCAGAGAACAGGGGAAGGTCCTGTTGCGATCAAAACACAATACTGTGAAGAAATAACACATGGGAGGAAGAAACCCTACAGTGATGAAGATGACGACCAAACCCAAAATATGCCCAAAACAATAGTAAGATCAAATGCCAACAACAATGTACCCACACCTCTGCACACTACTCCATATTCAGGAAGAAACACAAATTCCACGTCGACTTTCTTGATACCTTTGTGTGGCTCTGCAATAGATCAGCATCTATAGGAAGAAGGGCCAGGATGGCGGGTGACGACACAAAGTTTTCTTTGTTCCATGGAAACGGGACTGACGATCCTGAGAAGTATTGGTTCATTAGACAAAATTTCAACTCAAAATGGTCCTCTGTAATGTCCCAAATTTTGCATTGGGCCACAAAGGAAAAATCACATTTTCCATATTCATGAAAGTTTTCAAAGGGATGCTAAAAGTCAAATAATTGCCAAAGAGGAAAATCACTAGTTTCCTAGGTTGGGGGTGGAAGCTTTGAGATTTGGAGTAAGGGGGATAATAAATGATGCTTAGAAATTAGAAGAGGATAAATATTTAATAATGTATCTTATTGTTGAGGCCTGGAAATTCGTAGGCAACAACAACAAGGGATTCTCCCCAGTCAACGTTCCCAACTAGCCCGTGACTATTTGGTATAGGGAATCCATCTGGTTTGTGGTCTGACTACCGTAGGTCAAGTAACAAAAACAAGGGTTTACCGGTTGTGGCCCGGTCCACCGTGTATTTTTGTATTTTTCAATTTAAGTATGATATGCACATGCCTACTTAACCATGCAGAGTGATAAGGATGCAAGGAGCTGTCACAATGTGATGCCCAGGTTCTTACCTCTCGTCTTAGGCTCACAAGCATCTAAATCACATATGCAGCAATGAAATAAACTAACTATCTATCTATCTATCTACCTATCCTCGGGGAGCCAAATTGTAGTTTATTTATGAGTAATGTGTATTATCAATGCATTATAAATAGAAATTACAAGTAGCTGATATTCATACCTACAACACATGAATGATTAAAGATATTTCAACAATTAGATAGCCAATTGTTTTATGAACAACATACATTACTCATGGTGGTAATTCCACAAAATAAACCAGAAATCATTTAAACAAGAACATAGGTTCTAAGAGTTAGAACGATCTCACAGTTAATGGACAAAAAGCTGGAAAACAAAATAGTTCATCTTTCAGCCATCCACAGCATAACATTTGAAAATCCCACCGATCTTTCTCCAACAGGAAAATGATAACTCTCTATTGCAAAAAAAAGTAGTTCTTCTTACAATATTTCTTTACATGTCCAACTGGGAAAAAGCCCCTATCCCTTCTAAGCTTTCTACAATTATACAAAAGGGTGAGACGGTTGGGCTACCCAAAGTAACCTTTGGGCTTCCCAACTCTTCGTTTCCCAACGTTTTACTTTTCTCAAATGTTTTTACAAAAATGCTACAAATTACAAAAATGACCAATCCTTCATGAGGAGGGTCCCACTTGGGTGTCTAGAAACTTCTTCCACACTAAAGCTTCAGTGGCAATGCCTTCAAAGGCACAAGGCTCCAAAAAATAGATGTTGATCTCAAACTTCGTAGCCTGGTTCTTTATAGCCTCAATCCTGGCTGCGCTCAACCGAAGCTGATCCTCCAGAAGCTGCACACTAATAGCGAAATGATCTACTTCGCTCCTTAGGATCTGGTCATCCAGGGATTTGATATGTTGTACTTTCACTTCCTCCTCTTGGTATCTCTTCTGCAACAGCTCCACAAAGGAGTTGTGGTTCGGGAAAGCATCAAGCCTCTGACCGGATTCTATTTGGCACCGGTTTTAGGTAATAAGGAGACTTCTAAAAAACTCTGTGCATGTTCCTTTCATGTTTTTTACGGCTTTCTTGAAATCCTCTACGGTATTGATAGCAAATTCCACTAAGTCATAATCCCGCTTGAGGGCTTGTTGATCCTTCGATGGCAGCTCTGCTGGAGTTTCTTCATTGTTTTCCAGCCTTTCCATTCTTGTAATGAGGACTTCAAGGATGTCCTAATATCTATCTACAAAGTAAGAGGAGGTTTCCAGGATTTCTTCTAAGTGGCCATCTATCTACAGCACTTTGCACCTCTCTTCTTCTATAGAAGTCTGTAGCTCCAGCATCTTAGCCTTTTGGGCCAAGACATGCTCTTTGAATGGCTGGAGGTTAACTTGCTGCACTTTTGCTGCCTCTAGAGCAGTGGTTAAAGAAGAAATATGCTCTTGATGTTTCTTTTCCTGTTCTTGGGTGTGCATCTCACTGGCCTCCAAGATGATCTTTTGTTTCTCTTCTAGCTCTTCTACCTTTCTTAGCAGTTGTTCCTTTTCCATCTTAACCTCTTGATATTCTTTTTGCACTTTCTCCAGGAATTCTTGTGTAGTTTCCCTGATTTGTCTCTCCACTTGGAGGACCTGCAATTCAGCCTTAGAAGACTTCATCTCCCTCTGCATGTCTTCATATTTCCTTTTCAGCCTATTGCTTTCCTCTTTCTCTTTCCTCAAGGTGTCTTTCAATTGAGCAAAGGATTTCTTAGATAGCTCTAAGTCTATCATGATCATGTCCACATTATATTCTGAAGCTTGAATCAGTGCTGCTCCGGCTCTAATAGTGAATCTGGGATCCCGGTCTATTCCGAACACAACAAGTGTATCTGTTATCATTTTTTTGGGCATACCTCCTGTCTCAACTTTCCTCTATGTTCTCTTTACTATCCTCTTTGTTTCCCTATCATAGAAAACAGTGTTGAAATCAGGGATTTCTTCACCCACCTTCTGTACAAAAGGAACCAGCTTGAGTGTGGGGACCATGGGTGTGCTGGCTGCAGGTACTTGTGGGTCCTATATTTTGGGGTTTTCAATGTCCTGAGTCTGACCTCTAGTTGTATCAGAAGCTGACTGTTCTGTCTTTGTTTGTGTTAGCTTTAGCCTTTTTGCTTCTTGCTTTTGTAGCTCCTCATCGAGCTTCCTTTTCTTTTCTTCTTCTTCGTTCCTAGATGCTTCTTATGCTTTCTTAGCTGCTTCCTGAGAAGCTTTTCTTTTCTCGTCTTATTCTGTGTGCAGCCATCCTACAGCTTCTTGTGCCAACCTCTGGGCTTCCTCATTTCTTCTTTTGGCTTCTTCTTCAGCTTTTGCTTGTTCATCTCCCTTTCCACCTTTGGTGATTATCTTTTTCTTGAATCTCCTCCTCAATTTTGTCATGTTCAAGGCACTTCTGAAGACCAATTCTTCTCTATCCCAATGATGGGTATACTCAAAATGTACATTGTTTTCTTTACAATGCTCTGCTACTTTACCTCGGGAGTCATTCCTATGGAAAGGAATCTTGCCAAAATGAAACCTTTCCAACTCTTCTACAAATTCATCAGCTTTCTTCACCCTAGTGAACATGTAACTTCCTAACTTGAAGGGAAAAGGAGGATAAGCAGTCTTCTTATGCTCGAACAAAAAGCTCCCTATACCATCCAAGAAGACTTGCCTAACAGCCTCCTTGTGAATGATGTAGTCAGTAGCATACTTGGACAGTAGGGAGGGTGCTCTTGAACCTCCAAACATCCTGAAGTAGAGGCCATTTTCGGTCAAATAATAATCTGCATACTCCTCCATTAATTGCAGTGCCTCCTCTGACATACAATCACACTCCTTCAAGAAAATGAGTGTGTATAAGAGCATGATGAGGTGTTCACAAACTTCTTGGTAATGGTTGTGATACTTGTGTGCCCATAGTGGTTTATAAGTAAAATAGACAGGCATTATTTCCCTATCCCAGATGCACCTGAGGCCGGGGAAAGGATGATTGCACAATATACAGTCTACAAGTATGGAACTCATAAAGAATTCAGACCTCTTTTGGGACACTACTCCCAAAGCTGAGGCCAAGCAAGCTGAAAGACTATTTGATACAATGCTGGCCCAGTTGAAAATTGTCCCCTGGGTTGCAACATAAAATATGATTGGGATCCATTCTAACTTGAAGAACCTGCCATGTGCTCTTCCAAAAACCCCGTTCAGCATTAAAGCTATGAACCTATATGGGGTCCTTAAGCTTGTTGTATCATAATCACCCGTTGGCATATATCTATAATGTTTTCCAGGTAACAACATCTTTTTAAGAGTCTCCACCAGGTCCATTCTAATTTTATTTAGCCAATCATCAAATAAAAATACTTGGGCTTCTGGCAGGTGGTAGGCCAGAGCTACATATCCAGGGCTATATGTAGCATAGCCCTATTTTTCAACATTTTCCAGGATCGTGGTGGTAACATCTGCCCAGGGTAGAATCCAACCAATTACTTCATAGCATGGGAACAGCTCTGGCCTGGTGGTGACCTTCATTAGTGAAGATCTCTCTATGTTGGCATATATGGAATCTTCTTCCAAGCCCATGTCAGGAACTTCTCTGCGTGTGATCAATCTATATATTTCCCCCCACTTGTATTTAGGTTTGACACCAGAAATACACTTAGTGTCTTCGTATAGGTATTCAGTTTTGGTGACAATTTCTACTTCGGGCTCTTCCTCGACCACAGGGGCCTTCTTCTTTTGCCTCTTTGACATTGTGAAGTCTTCCTGCCATAAAATTGTAACATTAAGCCATTTCCAGTCGAGTGACAAACATTTACATAACAATGTGCAACGTTTTACTCCTTCTATGTGTACCATGACAGCAATTAATTAATGAAGCAAACATATGCATGTATAAACTGAATTGGCCTAACTAACAGAACTATTGTGAGAAACGAAAATCTACATTGGAATAAAGAAAATTTGGGCTTGTCACGGGTGCCATAACCAAATCACTGCATGGGAATAAAAGAAGCACTATGCAAGTTCCTATGGTGTGCTTTCAGAAAATAAGAACTTGCCTACGCAATATATTGTCCATAACTATGTGTAGTGATACAACCCACTCCCCTAGCCTGGTTTCGAAACTGAGCGCGAATGGGGTTGTGCAGAACTGCGTAGGAAACACGGCTGGGGCTTAAGGATACAGGTAGCACCAAAATAGGACAAACAGCCCAATCCCCATAGGGAGAGGTGGCGGAAACCTACTCCTACCCAACATCATCACACAAGGTGGTTTGGTGCAGACAGCATAATGGCCGTCTGCACCAAACCCCCTCATTCTCTATGCGCAGGGTTGCAAAACAAATGACGGTGGGGGGAAAAAATACTCTGAGGGTTAAACCGCCCTCCCATGGCCAAATAAGATAAAAATCCCCAACTTATATAGGTGCGTAACTAATGGGGCCAAGGCAAAATGGCCACGGACAAACCCAACCGGAGAAAACATCAACCAAAAGCTCAAACGAAATGGGAAAAGGCAAAAATGAGCCTACCTGGCAATGAAACGTGATCGACGGGAAGAAGAGAGGTCAAACATCCACAGTCAAGCCAATTGGACATGGGTACCGATAGCGGGGTCCTTTGGTAGCTCGAGAGAATGACATCATGATAATGACAGTGCTCAATAGTCAAAAACAACAATAGATAATAATCCCCACTACCCACATATATATATATCTATAACCACACGTGGCGGGCAACATATCGAATGGAAAACAACTTGTAGATTGGAAGCCAAAAGCGTAACTCCTTCCGCAACGTCGGATGATCAAAACACTAACCTATCCGCAGGGATAGTCGAGAAACCAACAATAACGTGCGTCGGAGCTTTAATACATTGGAGTGGAAATGGAACGGGAGCCGCAACGGCAGAGCCGTGAAGGATAAATCAATCCGCAATGGGTAAAGTCCGAATCGGATGAAAAACCATGAACTGACCGGAAGGGTAATGCTTTTTGTAGCTGCAACGGCAGAAGAACAAAGGATAAACCGCTCCACAACACGAGTTCAAAATCGAAAGCGAAAACACTAGAGGATCAGAAAAGCTAACGCTTTCAGCAGCAGTAATGGCGGAAGCACAAAGGGCGCGACCTTCCGCAAAGGCGGGTTTTAAACGACTTAGATGGCTGGAAGGAAAAAGGATTCCCGCAGCCGCAATGGCAGAAGCCCAAGACTTATGGGATCGATGAAAATAACAAACGGTGTCCGAAACTTCAAGCCATAATCAAGAGAAGAAGTAGTTTTCCATCCGCAACTATGGAAGAAGAAGTAATAACACCTCCGATGTAAAACCAAAAAGCAGCCGATGAAAACCAACGTATTGGGAGAAAAGTTGAAGTCGAGACTCATTATTTCGCCGCAATGGCAGGAGCTTCAACCAAACAAATTTCTGATTCGAATGTGCTTAAAATGCATTCAAAGGCACCGATAAACCTTGATCAAATAGTGTATTATTTCAAGTGCTAGAGGGAGAATCAAAACAAGTGGTAGATCAATCCAAGCATTAGAAAATCATTCTGGAGAAATCATTAAATCAAGTCAAGGAAGAAAATCTAACTAATCTGAGCAAAGGAGGGTTCCAATTTTTTTTGGAATTTTGGGAAATTTTTGCAGCTGCAACACTTATTAAATAAATACAAGAGAAAATTGAAATGGCTATGGAGAATGGAGACACCTGGATACTATGGGGCCCACTCAAGCTAGAATTCCTATCTTAAATGGAATCCTCCTCTTGTAATTTCGAATCTATGGGAATCCTAATGTTTTGGGATGGATTATGAGGTTAATATACTTGTCCATATACTTCATAGGTTGAATTTTGGAGTAATTGTAACTTACATGGGAGAGGAAGAGAGAAATGGGAGTTTCATGGATACTTGGCTGGATTCCCCTTACATTTATGACATTTATGACACCAATGATGGAGATTCTATGATAGTTATAACACAAGTCAGATCTAAAGGATGGCATACTAACATAATAACATTTCAGGACTGAATAGATCATATTAGAGGTCGAATTTGGGAGTTCGAGAAGGCCAAGAGGCTCCTACTCAAATTTGGGAGAAGAGGGAAGGTGAAGAGAGAGGCCACATGGCATAGCATGAGCAGCCACACCAATTTGAATTGGATTTGGTATATGGATGGATTTGGAACCTTATAAGACTAATAATTTTTATAAAATATAGGGATCATCCATGAGAAGAATCTTTTTCTCATTTGTGAAATTGTCATTTGTGAATTGTGAGAGGTAGTGGATGACTAGTTTTCTTGCTTAAGCCAATTTCGAGGGTGAAAGATTCCCATCCTATTTGGTGTTTGGAAAAGCCAATCAGGTATTTCATGGAGATTTAATGGAGTCTTATTTTCATGTGTAATCTACAGGAACACATGTGGATTCTTATATTGCATCACTCTCTCTCAACTATTTCCGGTTTTCACACCATATTCATGCCAATGAAGGGATTGCGCTTTTGGTGAGATATCGATATCTTTGGGGAATATTATAAGGCCAATTATATTATGTTCTGATGTATATTCTCTATATTTCATGTTCATAATACTCTCAATTCTAAATACCCAAAATAATTTGTGTAAAAATGTTGAACAATGAAGAAATAGTGTCATTTCCCCAGTATCTTGTTGTGAACCATTGTAATGTTGATGATTTCAAATTGGGAGAGCCTTTCATTAACCATTTATGATTTTAATCAGTTCAATATTCTGTTTTATTCATTCTCAAAAAATTTCAAGTTTAAATTCCCAGTATTTGTATGTCAAAATGACTTTTAATGAGCAAACAATGACCATTTCCACTCCATTTTGATATATGCCATGGTAATGGTTATTATTTCGAATGGAGGAATGTATATCTGATAAATGTATGATTTACAGACTGTAATTAATGTTTATTTCAATTCTCATGTTCATCACTTAAGCATTGGAACCCATTTTACTCATTTTTATTGCATTGGGAGAAGATTTGGTGCATTTTCCCCTTGAAGGGTCGAAATTGTGACTTGGGAGTTGTTTTGGAAAGAGTTATAACAGCCTGTGTAAAATGAACCATGATGCATATGAGACTTTGAAAAGGTTAATTACACATAACAATCCTATTTTCATAAATTCAAGTGACTTTTGGATCATTTGTGAAGCCATTTCCGACAATTATGCAGGGGGAGTTGGAGCCCCAATTTGCTAGTAAAGACTCCTACTTTGAACAGAACATTAAACAAGTTTGTAGAAGTAATTTGGATGTAAAAAAACATACATGATAATTATATTTAAGTTATATTATAATTCATGTACTTTAAAATAAAATTTGGAAGCATTTGGATCAATTTGGAGGTCTGGACATCAAAACTAGTTAAGCTCAAAATTAGGGAAAAAGTGAAAAATTGGTCATTTAGTAAAATTTCAAAAAGGGACATTACAATGGTATAAGAGAATGATATTGGCACCTGATGTGGTCTGATATTTATGAGTACAATAATTTAGTGACCAGCATTATATATTGAAACAAAAAGTGCTTTTGTTGAAGAGGAAAAAAAAAGTACGAGAAGGAGGCAATTTTTTGGAAACTATGACTAGGCATGAAAAGAGAACCTCATATGATGGAAAGGAGATAATAAAAAGCATGGAACCTTTCCTTGAATACATGACCAATAATTTTATGAAAGGATTTGAATTTTTGGCTATGCAAAGTTGGGAAAAATATATTGATTTTAAAAAAACCAAGGGGAAAAATGCATCAGCTTGCTTGAAGGAGCAAAAGGAGGAGACCCATGACCCACCTAGTTATGAAATAGGTGAAGTAGAAGAAGTAGTACATGAAGAGGATATAAATTCACTCCCAAATGAATTTGAAAAATATTATTAAACATCACATGATAAGGGAGAATATTACCTTGAAACTATTGAATATCATTATGAAACAAGTTCTACTATGGACATGGACCAAAGAGCATCTACTGATGGATGCTTGAAATATGAAGGAGTTCCTACTACTAGGTGCTCACAACTATATGTTGGTGACATAGAGATCATATTTCAAAATTTTGATGCAAGACAAAATTGCATTAAACATGAAAATGAAGACCTTGTAGCAGTTGAAGAAGAAACAAGATCAACTTCCCCATCACCACTTGAGCTTCATGAAGTTGGTCCAAGCATGAAAGAAGAAGATGAGGAGGTTCATTTGCAAGAGCCTCAATTTCTTGAAGGGTCCTTAAAAATGAATGAAAAGAAGATCCAGGAGGACCTTATCATACTCCATGACACTCAAGCATTGGTATCAAATTCTTGTTGGAGAGCTACTTCCTTGGAGGAGCCATCATTCCTTGAAGACATGGAGAAGATTCAAAGATCAATGTGCAACATAAAAGGTAATTTCATGTATTTTATGTTTGATAGAAAAAATGTCATTGAGCTTAGTGAATGGTTACATGAATCCTACTTGAAGAATAGTGAAGTTATTCATAAGCTCATGATTCAAAATGAGCAACTTCTTGAAAAGTTGCAAGACACTTGTTTTTCCTCCTATGTTTCAGATTGTCAAATGGTAGATTGTTTGGAGGGTTCTCATGACATGGAGGATCATGAGAAATTTGGAAATTTGAATGTACTTGATGTGTTTGAAGATGAACTTGAAGAGATCCAAACACTTAATGTGGTGGAAGAGGAACTTGAATTGTCTCTTGATGAAGGGTATGCAACTTTTAAAGAAGAGCATGATTCCTCTACATTGGAACCAATCTATGACAAAGGTTTCACACTCTTGAAGGAGCTACATAATAATACCCTTATGGATCCTTCAAATTATGACAATTTTTCACTTACTTATCATTTGTGTGAGTTGTTTATTTCTCCTACATCCTACATTTCTAAATTTTGCAACAGTCATCCTAATGAAGTATGGGTGAAAGGTTTCTTTTTTATGGTACCACATGGACATTCTATTTCTCCTTTTGACGATGGAATTATTAGAGAACCATATTATTTACATTTTCAGCAGCATCCTTGTTTACATTATGATTATACACATCTACATGGGTGCACCTATGATGTTCACTTGAGTCACTTGGAGACTCATGATTTTCCTTGCTCCTTTCCTAGACTATTTGGAGTTGGAGGAACTTCATCCCACACTTGGGTGAATAGTTATATGATTGAAGAAAATTATTATTGGGAGCAACATCCTCTGATGTTACATGATGATATACATATTAATGAGTGTATTGATGATACTTCTTTGAGCCACTTGAAGTCTTCATTTTTTCCTTCCTCCTTATTTTGTTCATATTTTGGTGGAGATTCTCCATTCACTTATTGGATGAAAGAACACATGGATGATTATATTGATGCACATTACATATAATTTGGAGAACATTATTATTCACATTTGCAGCAACATTCCTTGTTACTTTCTGATGATACACATCTACATGGATGCACCTATGATATGCATTTGAGTCACTTGAAGACTCATGGTTTTTATTGCTCAACACTTGGTTCGTTTAATGTTGGAGGTGTTGCCACCTTTCACACACCTGGGTCACGTGGCAGAAATCTTCAAGCCACTTGGTGTGTTCTTGGGGGCAAGTCTTGAGTCAAGGCTGTCACCTTGTTCTTGACTCCTCCGTTTAGGCTCAACTCCTAACGAAGCCAAGGGGGGTAGGCCCTATTAAGTTACTAAGGAGAATTACTTAGTGTTGTGATGTTTAAACTGACTAAGTTATTTAGGAGTTTACAATTTAAATATAGATAATCAAAGATGGCAAGATGTAAAAGATGAACACACGAAAGCACAATACTGAGACACAATGTATATACAAAGCAAGAAATTAACCAGTGCCTTAGAATGGAGTCAAAAATAGAACCAATATGCTTGCATGTGCTTGGAGTGAATGTTTTGCGATTGCCTCTTGGTATGTTTTAAGTTAAATGTGAAGTATGAGTTGATGAAATGAGGCAAAGGGGGGACTCCAGATATACCTGAGAGTACTTGGAGTATGTCCAAAACTAAACCTCCACAGCTACCTGCAAGGAATATGTGGGTTAAAATGGAATCTCTGGGGCTATTGTTCATAAAGCACCCGTTAGGGTGTGACAGAGATCTGCACCCCGAGGTCACTTTTCAGAATTTCCCGCTGCCTTTGGGTATTTTGCCACCGTAGAGGTTTGATCTAGGTGTTGGATTTTCACTTGATGGTTTGTCAATTGGGGAGAGTGAGTCCTAATTATGCTAGTCACCCAAGTGCTTTTGATATAGCTTGACTGATCAGATGAACCGCATCCAAGTGTAGAGCATACACACTGGAGTCTTGTAAATTTTAATAAGTTTTTAAACTGGATGTTCTTGTTTAAAAGAAAAACCTCCAGGAACCTCTTTCGATCCAAGTGGATCTCAATCGGGGAATCGAGGAGGGATTAATTTTATATTTGTAGATAAACAAATGATAGAAAAAAACAAACATATACACAATTCTAGTTTCTTAATTAATCCTACCATGAATCTCTTTCCCCTTTCGGGTCAATCGAGAAATCATGGGGTAAGTATTATGATTACTTTGAAATGTAAGATATGGAGTATGAAATTTAATAATGAAATGTAGTATACTACCCTTCATATTAGATCAATACTAATTTGAAAATAAATGAGCAAAAATTAATGAAAAGGACACCGACGCAAATCCCCCTAGCGGGTATGGGGAATGGGCTCGAAAGAGCCTATTCAAATTTTTTTTTTATTAATAGAGGTTACAATATCATAGAACTGATATATCAGAATATTTTTGGTCCTTATACAGGCTGAAACCAAGATCTTACAATTATGCAAAAAAATTTAAGATTATTAGTGAACAAGGGAGACCCTCGGGGGGATTTGAACGCTCCTGAGGCCACTTTTGGACAGCAGCTTCCTTTATTTTCTGTTAGAAATGATAAAAGACAGAGAGCATGTTAGATAATCATATGCCCAAAAGAACTTGAAGAGTACCTTTGGATCAGCCTACCCTATCTCAAAAAAAATGAAGTAAAAACTTAGCTAAACAGGCGAAAAAGGAACCAAGGAAAGCAAGATTTCCTTGGGATCTTGGATTGCTGTTTGTGCAGCCAATGAAAAATGCACTAATATTGCATAATATTAAAATTTATAATAGAAAAGGAAATATAATGCATGAGATCTACAAGTTTTCTTTAAATTTTCATGCAAAAAGACGATTTCCCTAAGGCTAGATCTATAATGCTTATGAAACTTTTTTGAGTGCAAGATCTAGACTGTGAGCCATGAAATATCAGATCTATGTATATTTTACTTTGATGAAATAGATCCAAATGAAATCAAAGCTATGAACTGAACAAAGTAACCGGGTGAAGTGTTGATTTTGAGGGAGGAAGAGGAGGAAAGAAATGTTGGTTTCCTTGGAGATCCACAGTGGAGCTTTCACGTGGAATGTCGAGGGACTATGCCTTTTGGAAGGTTTTGAAGAGAATGAAGAAAAAAACTAGATCAGCATCCTCTCCAAAGTGGGAACCTACAAATCAGCTGAAATCAAAGAACTTTCCAAGAAACTTGTGAGATTCGATTAGTACATACACAAAGATTCAAAATAACATGCATATAAACTTATAGGACATGCTAAATCAAGGTCTCTAAACATGCATCAAAGAAAAGATATATTCAATAGAATTATTGAAAAGCAGCTTTCCTATCAAGATCATAATAAGCTTATTATCAATCTTAACAATGGATCTACAAGAGATTAGCAAAAAATGACCACAGATACAGGTTACCTCAGTAAAAAAATGGCAATAATCATCCACACGTGTAATGGCAACACACCGTATTGCCTCCAAAGCTTTTCTTTATTTCAAATGAAGAATAGCAATAGTACAATAGTAGTAGCACCTCAATCCCAATTCTAACTAGCTTGGAAGAGGAGGTTGTGCCTGGATATATAACAAATACAGGAGATCCAACCCAGGGGGGGCACAAATCCCAAGGAGATAGACCAAATATGCTGATGGAGAGTCCATCAATGCCTGATCTGTGTCTAACTGAGCCAGATCTGAGTCTCACTGAGTGCAATTGTCAATCAGAGAGCTGATCTAACTGACACCGCGACCTGTTGACTGAAACATCCACCAAAACTCATCCAGATGAGCCAAAACATGTTGAGGAGAGAGGGAGGGTGAAATTCCTCATAAAGGATGTTGAAGATCAACTCTGGATCTGATTTGATCACCTCCTTTAGTCAAGGATTTGTTAGATCCAGTCAATCTGCTTCAGATCTGACTAATTTCAATCAAATCGGCTGAGAATCCACTGAGCTATGATTTTGGATTTGCTCCATTATTCATCAATTTATTAATTAAAATAATGAATAATTGATTTTTGGGGCTTTCTGACCTGAGTGATGGAAAATCACTCAAAACTAGGAAATAGTGGGTCCATGGGTTTACATGGTGCTCTTAGCTTGAAAATGAGCACCTACATGACTGAAACCGATTATTTGGCCCACTTTTATTACAAAATCAATTTTTCCAATTAAACTATTAAAAAATAGCCTAAGTTTTGGAAAAATTTAAATTTAATAAAAAACATCGAAAAAACTAAAAAACTGAAAAATTGAAAAACACCTAGGAGGACTTAGACATGTTCATATGGGTCGAAAATGATGTCTAGCATGCTTATACATTGACACATAGACTCTAATAACCTCAATAGGCCTAAATTCCAAGCCGACCACCCCAACTTTGGAGGTATGGAGTGAAAAACTCAGAAATTATCAGTTGTTTATTCAACAACCAATAATAACCAAGGCAAAAAACACCCTGGGCTGATTGGATTGATAAATGAAGTCTAAGAGACCGAGTCTTTTACAGACACTATCATGCTAGAACATTTATTACAAATCCCCCATGGGGTATGAACATGTGATATGATACAACAAGCACTTCCCAAAAGTACTTCCAAAGGTCCTTTTGAAGTCTGAACAAGTTAACCCTGAGTTCACCGGGATCACTTGATAAAAAACCACTAAGTACAACTTAGGTGGTAACATTCTGGCTCCAACTATGGGACGTGTGCTCGATCTAGTATTTAAGGAAAGGAGAGGGTATGAGAACACCAGAATCTCTGGTTTATATACCCTATAAAATCATCTCAACTTGACAAGAAAATCCTTAGTAGCAGAAGTTTTATAGAAAACCAAATGAACCATTAAGATGATTTATTTACACAAAATAAGTGTAACTAACTAAAATAAGCAAATTTTTATTATAGCTAAAAATAGAAATGCAGAAAGTAAATGCTCTCTTTCAAGGAGCTTATTTTCCTACTCTAAGCATGATATAAAAAGGGTTAAGTGTAATCAGAAATCCAATGTAACCACCTAAGCATTTTGTTAACATAAAAAAAAATCCTTGTCTTTGGTTACCAGCCAAAGTAAGGATACCTTATTCAGAAAATGCAAACATGTGTGATGATTCAGGATGGGTGGGATGGATGGCAGATCATAGGCATGAATAATGTCATCAAATTTCCTCCCAAACTGGTAAGTGCTTGCGCAGGCTGCTTCTATCCATGATTGGATAGGGTTGATGTACAAATTGGAATGATGAGGCAGATTGACTACATCATCATACTGATCATCAAGGCTTATCAGATGATAATTCACTGTATAAGCCCCAAGCGGCTCCAAGTCATGAGGGAAATCTATATGTGAAGATGATAGTTGAGACTGATATTCTAATAAATGCATCACATCTGTCTTTTCACAACACTGCTTCTCCATGTCTTCATTATTGATACCTTTGTGTGGCTCTGCAAAATATGACTCTGAATGATCATATGGATAAACTGCATGCTCCTTTTTCATATCAAAGTTTCCCAAGGCTACATGGTCCATGCTCTCTCCTTTAGATACGCCATAGACAGAAAAATCAACAAAACCATCAAAAGTTTTTGGTTCATTATTTTCCTCTTTATTCATGTCACAGACTGGATTTTCCATGAATGTCTAGGACTCCTCATCAACATCTTTATCAAGGATAAGGGAGTCTTTGTCACTTGTATCATGCTCCAAGCTATACTTGTCCTCATTTTCATACTCATCTTCTTTAGTGAAAAGGTGACAAGGTAGTAAACCTTCCATACTGTCATCATTATATGGAGAACACATAGGAGTCCCATCATGTATATTACAGTTTTCATCATAAGTTTCACTATAAGATTTTGCAATGGTTTCACCCTCAGGCTTGTACTGTTTAGATGGTAACAAAGGGTAGGCCTGGCCTACCATGTATATATGATCAGGCTCTCTTGAATTTGTTTCTTGATTACTTACCTCGGGAATTCCATGTTCCATGACTTGATTTGCAACATAACAAGTGCTTTCTTAGTGGAATTGTTCACAGGGTCTACACCATGGAATTACTTCTTCTACCATGTTAGTTGAGTCTAACATGTTTGGAATCCTAGGATCTTGTTGAGGAAACTTCTTTTGATGCATCTGATTCTGCCTAGGACGAAAGTTCCTAGGTCCATTATTTATTTCCATTGTGATTATTCTATTCTGCATAGGATTCAATTGTGTAGACATATATGTCATAAGTTGGTTTTGACTAGTAACCAAGTCTTTTATCATATCTGTTACCTTTTCCATGGGATCTTTAGAGGCTCCCTTTTCTTCTGATTCAAATGATTTTCCCTTTTCTTCGTTGTATGGAGTGTTGCCTTAGTGTAACCTGGAATGTTAGATTTTCCTGAAGACTGCATATTCTTTTCTATTTTCTTGGCCAATTCCTGAGCAGCTTTTAGATTGGCCAGCTCGTTGTCCCTTAACTGGTACCCCAAATAACCAGTGAAAGCTTCGATGTAATATATGAGGATGGAGACATCCTTTGGCTTGATTTCTCTAGGGAGGTCTGCAACCACATGCCTGAACTTAGTATTAAATTCATCAATGGTTTCATTCTCCATCTTCTTTATGTTATGGAGGGCAGCAAGTAGATGTCTTGGTTCTTTATTTCCCCCCATTTCTTCTTAAAACCCTCTAGGAATTCACTAAGAGTTTTATATGAATCCTCATCTAGGTCGAAATACCATTCTTCAGCATCATCTTCCAAGGATAAAGAAAAGAGCGTCATTTTGACATCATCATGGTCATGGGAAGCATCATTGCAATAATTGGCCAGGTACTTTTCAAACTCTCGAAGGTGAGACTTGGCAGTGATGGCATTATTGCCTTGAAATATGGGGAGCTTCTTGATAGCATCATTCGAAATGTAATGAGGACTACCTGCTATCTGAGAAAAGTCAAGGGGTTTGTAAAATTCCATCATTTCTTGAGATTAGTGAACATGACTCTCTACAAATATGTGATGGATATATAAGAGGGATTGGTCTCCTAAATATTCAAGGTTTCTGCGAGAAATCTGCCTATTCAATCTTTCCCTAATAAACCTTTCGGGATCAGGGAGAGGATTGAATAATTGTCAGTGGTTCCTTCAAGTAGAAATTCCTGAAGGGATGTTAGACAATAAAGTCGCCAGATGGATCGAGTTTTAATTTTATGTTTTTTAAAGACTAGATCAATCAATTTTTTTTATCTTTTTAGTTGTTTAGAAAAAAAGTTTAAGCTAACTCATACTCAAGAATAAAAAGATTTATCCCCGGCAACGGCGCCAAAAAGTGTTTCTGCCTTTCACACACTTGGGTCACGTGGTTGAAATATTTAATCCACTTGCTGTGTCCTTGGGGGCAAGTCTCGAGTCAAGGCTGTCACCTTGTTCTTGACTCCTCCGTTTAGGCTCAACTCCTAACGAAGCCAAGGGGGGTAGGCCCTATTAAGTTACTAAGGAGAATTACTTAGTGTTGTGATGTTTAAACTGACAGAGTTATTTAGGAGTTTACAATTTAACTATAGATAATCAAATATGGCAAGATGTAAAAGATGAACACACGAAAGCACAATACTGAGACACAATGTATATATAAAGCAAGAAATTAACCAGTGCCTTAGAATGGAGTCAAAAATAGAATCAATATGCTTGCATGTGCTTGGAGTGAATGTTTTGCGATTGGCTCTTGGTATGTTTTAAGTTAAATTTTAAGTATGATTTTATTAAATGAGGCAAAGGGGGGACTCCAGATATACCCGAGAGTACTTGGAGTATGTCCAAAACTAAACCTCCATGGCTACCCGCAAGGAATATGTGGGCTGAAATGGAGTCTCTGGGGCTATTGTTCGTAACGCACTCATTAGGGTGTGACAGAGATCAGCACCCAGAGGTCACTTTTTAGAAGTTCCCGCTTCCCTTGGGTATTTTTCCACTGTAGAGGTTTGATCTAGGTGTTGGATTTTCACCTGATGGTTTGTCAATTGGGGAGAGTGAGTCCTAATTATGCTAGTCACCCAAGTGATTTTGATACAGCTTGACTGATCAGATGAACCGGAGTCAAGTGTAGAGCATACACATTGGATTCTTGTAAATTTTAATAAGTTTTTAAACTGGATGTTCTTGTTTAAAATTAAACCCTCCAGGAACCTCTTTCGATCCAAGTGGATCTCAATCGGGGAATCGAGGAGGGGTTAATTTTATAGTTGCAGATAAACAAATGATAGAAAAAAAACAAACAGATACACAATTCTAGTTTCTTAATTAATCCTACCACGAATCTCTTTCCCCTTTCGGGTCAATCGGGAAATCGTGGGGTAAGTATTATGATTACTTTGAAATGTAAGATATGGAGTATGGAATTTAATAATGAAATGTATTATACTACCCTTCATATTATATCAATACTAATTTGAAAAGAAATGATCAAAATGTAATGAAAAGGACATCGACGCAAATCCCCCCAGGGGGGATGGGGAATGGGCTCGAAAGAGCCTATTCAAATAAATTTTTTATTAACAGCGGTTACAATATCAGATAACTGATATATCATAAGCTTATTGGTCCTTATACAGGCTGAAACCAAGATCTTACAATTATGGAAAAAAATTTAAGATTTTTAGTGAACAAGGGAGACCCCTGGGGGGATTCGAACGATCTAGAGGCCACTTTGGACATCAAATTCCTTTATTTTCTGTCAGAACTGCTAAAAGAAAGTGAGCATGTTAGAAAAACATATGCCCAAAATCACTTGAAGAGTACCTTTGGATCAGCCTACCTTATCTAAAAAAAAATGAAGTAAAAACTTAGCTAAACAGGCGAAAAAAGGAACCAAGGAAAGAAAACTTTCCTTGGGATCTTGGCTTGCTGTTTTTGAAGCCAATGAAAAATGCACTGATATTGCAAAATATTAAAATTTATAATAGAAAAGGAAATCTAATGCATGCGATCTACAAGTTTTCTTTAAATTTTTATGCAAAAAGACGATTTCCCTAAGGCTAGATCGAGAATGCTTATGAAACTTTCTTGAGTGCAAGATCTATACTGTGAGCTATGAAATATCAGATCTATGTATATTTTACTTTGGTGAAATAGATCCAAATGAAATCAAAGCTATGAACTGAACAAAGTAACCGGGTGAAGTGTTGATTTTGAGGGAGGAAGAGGAGGAAAGAAATGCTGGTTTCCTTGAAGATCCACAGTGGAGCTTTCAGGTGGAATGTCGAGGGACTATGTCGTTTGGAAGGTTTTGAAGAGAATGAAGAAACAAACTAGATCAGCATCCTCTCCAAAGTGGGAACCTGCAACTCAGCTGAAATCAAAGAACTTGCCAAGAAACTTGTGAGATTCGATTAGTACATACACAAAGATTCAAAATAATATGCATATAAACTTATAGGACATGCTAAATCAAGATCTCTAAACATGCATCAAAGGAAAGAGATATTCAATAAACTTATTGAAAAGCAATTTTCCTATCAAGATCATAATAAGCTTATTATCAATCTTAACAACGGATCTACAAGAGATTAACAAAAATGACCACAGATACAGGTTACCTCAGTAAAAAAATGGAAATAATCATCCACACATGTAATGGCACCATGCCGTATTTCCTCCAAAGCTTTTCTTTATTTCAAATGAAGAATAACAACAGTACAATAGCAGCAGCACCTCAATCCCAATTCTAACTAGCTTGGAAGAGGAGGCTGCGCCTGGATCTATACAAAATACAGGAGATCCAGCCCAGGGGGGGCACAAATTCCAAGGAGATAGACCAAGTATGCTGATGGAGAGTCCATCAATGCCTGATCTATGTCTAACTGAGCCAGATATGAGTCTCACTGAGTGCAATTGTCAATCGGAGAGATGATTTGACTGACACCTCAACCTGTTGACTGAAACATCCACCAAAACTGATCCAGATGAGCCAAAACGTGTTGAGGAAAGAGGGAGGGTGAAATTCCTCATAAAGGATGCTGAAGATCAACTCTGGATCTGATTTGATCACCTCCTTCAGTCAAGGATTTTTCAGATCCAGTCAATCTGCTTCAAATCTGACTGATTTCAATCAAATCGGCTAAGAATCCACTGATCTATGATTTTGGATTTGCTCCATTATTCATCAATTTATTAATTAAAATAATCAATATTTTATTTTTGGGGCTTTCTGACCCGAGTGTTGGAAAATCACTCAAAACTAGGAAATAGTGGGTCCATGGGTTTACATGGTGCTCTTAGCTTGAAAATGAGCACCTACATGACTGAAACCGATTATTTGGCCCACTTTTATTACAAAATCAATTTTTCCAATTAAACTATTAAAAAATAGCCTAAGTTTTGGAAAAATTAAAATTTAATAAAAAACACTAAAAAAACTAAACAATTGAAAAATTGAAAAACACCTAGGGGGACTTAGACATGTTCATATGACTCAAAAATGATGTCTAGCATGCTTATACATTGACACATAGACTCCAATAACCTCAATAGGCCTAAATGCCAAGCCGACCACCCCAACTTTGGAGGTATGGAGTGAAAAACTCAGAAATTATCAGTCGTTTATTCAACAACCAATAATAACCAAGGGAAAAAACACCCTGGGCTGATCGGATTGACAAATGAAGTCTAAGAGACCGAGTCTTTTACAGACACTATCATGCTAGAAAATTTATTACAACTCCCCCATGGGGTATGAACATGTTATATGATACAACAAGCACTTCCCAGAAGTACTTCCAAAGGTTCTTTTGAAGTTCAAACAAGTTAACCCTGTCCGGTTCACCAGAATCACTTGATAAAAACCACTAAGTACAACTTATGTGGTAACAGGAGGAAATTCATCGAACACTAGGGTGAATATACTTATTATAGGATAAATTTTTTTTTATCATCCACATACATTGTTATATATTTATGATTCACTCATTCATGGATGCATGGGTAAGACTTTTTTAAGTCATTTAAAGTCTCCTTGTTTTTGTTGCTCACTATTTGGTTCAAATTTGAGTGGAGATTCTTCATTCACTTCTTAGATGAAAGAATACATGGGTGAATATTTTGATGCATATCAATTCCTTTTGAAGCAGCATTATAGGACATGGGATACTCAAGTATGTCATTGGAGCAGATTTGATTGGTCACTTGAAGCATGTATGTACTTGGCAAATGGTAGTCTACTCACTGGGAGGTATAAGCACTTTCATGATTTCTTAGTGAGGCACCTCCTTGATGTACATTACTATTATGTTGTTATATACTTTTATGATATATATTATGCACTCATGATGTTTGGAAGAATGCATACAAGAAAATGGGATCCAAGAATTCTCTTTCCAAATGGTATGGGTTGGAGAGCACTCTTAATTGTTGGAGTGCAATGCAAGCAATGGGACCTTGGGATAGTTTTTAGTTTCATTGATTTCAAATTCTTTGGGAAACAAGCATTATGGGAGATGGATTCCCCATTTAATAAGGTGATGTTAATCAGAGTAGTGCAGCAGCAAGTATGGTGGTTCCTCTCTGAAATATTCATGGAATCTCAAAGACTCAAGGTGGGCAGCTCGGTGGCAACTTCAAAGAATCATATAGAAAGTAGGATATTCAACAACCATGTTTGAAATTGCCTAAGTACAAGCAATATTGGGAAGGGAGGATTTGTAATGTCCCAAATTTTGCATTGGGTCACAATGGCCAAATAACATTTTCCATATTCATGAAAGTTGTCAAAGGGATGCTAAAAGTCAAATAATTGCCAAGGAGAAAAATCACTAGTTTCCTAGGTTGGGGGTGGAAGCTTTGAGATTTGGAATAAGGGGGATAATAAATGATGTTTTTACATCAGAATAGGATAAATATTTAATAATGTATCTTATTAAATAAATACAAGAGAAAATTGAAATGCCTATGGAGAATGGAGACATTTGGAGACTGTGGGGCCCACTCAAGCTAGAATTCCTATGTTAAATGGCATCCTCCTCTTGCAATTTTGAATCTATGGGAAGAATAATGTTTTGGGATGCATTATGAGTTTAATATTATTTTACATATACTTCATAGGTCAAATTTGGGAATAATTCTAACTTACATGGGAGAGGAAGAGCCAAATGGGAGTTTCATGGACACTTGGCTAGATTCCCCTTACATTTATGACATCTATGACACCAATTATGGAGATTCTATGAAAATTATGACACAATTCAGATATAAACGATGAAATACTAACATACTGACATTTCAAGACTAAATAGAGCATATTAGAGGTCGAATTCAGGAGTTGGATAAGGCCAAGAGGCTCCTACTCAAATTTGGGAGAAGACGAAAGGTGAAGAGAGAGAGGCCACATGGCATAGCATGAGCAGCCACACCAATTCGACTTGGATTTGGAACCTTAGAATACTAATAATGTTTATAAAATATAGGGATCATCCATGAGAAGAAGCTTTTTCTCATTTGTGAATTGTGAGAGCTAGTGGATGACTAGTTTTCTTGCTTAAGCCAATTTCAAGGGTGAAAGATTCCCATCCTAGTTGGTGTTTGGAAAGGCCACTCAGGTATTTCATGGATATTTAATGGAGTCTTATTTTTAGGTGTAAGCTACATGAATGCATGTGAATTCTTCTATTGCAACACACTCTCTCAACTATTTCCAGTTTTCACACCATATTCATGCCAATGGACTGATTGCGCTTTGGGTGAGATATTGATCTCTTTGGGGAATATTATAATGTCAATTATATTATGTTATGATGTATTTTATTTGTATTTAATGTTCAAAAGACTCTCGGGTTGAAATACCCAAAAGAATTGATGTAAAAATGTTGAACAATGAAGAAATAATGTCATTTCTCCACTATCTTGTTGTGAAGCATTGTAATGCTAATGATTTCGAACTGCGAGAACCTTTCATTGTCCATTTATTATTGTAATAAGTTAAATATGATATTTTATTTATTCTTAGAAAGTTTCAAGTCGGAATTCCCAAGAGTTGTATGTCAAAATGACTTTTAATGAGCAAACAATGACCATTTCCACTCCATTTTGATATATTCCATGGTAATGCTTATTATTTCTAATGGAGGAATGTATCTCTGATAAATGTATGATGTATGGACTGAAATTAATGTTTATTTCAAGGCTCATTTTCATTAATTAAGCATTGGAATCCATTTTACTCATTTTTATTGCATTGGGAGAAGATTTAGTGCATTTTTCCCAAGGGTCAAAATTGTGACTTGGGAGTTGTTTTGGAAAGAGTCATAAAAACATGTGTAAATTGAACCATGATGCATATGAGACTTTGAAAATATCCCTTACACATACCCAAACTCTTTTCAGAAATTCAAGTGACTTTTGGATCATTTGTGAATCCATTTCTGACAATTACCCAGGGGGAATTGGAGCCCCAATTTGCTAGTAAAGACTCCTACTTTGAACAAAACATTAAACAAGTTTGAAGAAGTAATTGGGAGGTCAAAAAAAATAAATGAGAATTATATTTAAGTTATATTATCATTCATGTACCTTCAGATAAAATTTGGAAGCATTTGGGTCTATTTGGAGGTCTAGACATCAAAACTAGTTAAGCTCAAAATTGGGGAAAAAGTGAAAAATTGGTCATTTAGTAAAATTTAAAAAAGGAACATTACAGCCTCCTAAGGAAAATAATAAAATAATAAAATTAAATTTATTAATTTTGGAGGAAAAAAATAAAGAACTACTTTTTTGGTTCATATTTTCGACATATATCCCTGTGTTTTTACTCAAATTTTGATCGGGAGAGCTAGTTGGATGCAGAATTAAATTCCACATCCAATGGGTACCCACTCGACATACTTTTGACAGACCCCGCTACCCCAAAAACAAGAGATACCTGAAAAAATGGAATGATGATGTCATCATTCCATTTTTTTCAGGTATTTCTTGTTTTTGGGGTAGCGGGGTCCGTCAAAAGTATGTCAAGTGGGTACCTTCCCATCATCACGTTTTTTCAGGTATTTCTTGTTTTTGCGGTAGCGGGGTTCATCAAAAGTATGTTGAGTGGGTACCCATTGGATGTGGAATTTAATTTCGCATCCAACGAGCTCTCCCGATTGAAATTTGAGTAAAAACACAGGGAGATATGTCAAAAATACAAACAAAAAAAGTAGTTTTTTTTATGATACCTATCCCCAAATTTATATTAAAATATTGTTTAATACCTATACGGTATTTCAAATTTAAATCAATTTCATTGGCTAACACAAGATGACATCGAATTTGACTTTGGGTTAAAAGGCCCATTTTGAGTTGAAATTTCCTCTAATGTCTATGCAAGGCATCATGGACAATCAGACAGGCCACAGATGATGACATCAAGAAAGGCCAATTGGAGACTACTCTGTGGGGTCATGTGCTAGATTGATACATGAAATTTATATAGGTTCCTATGGGGACCCTCGCAAAAACATTGGAAGAAGTCAGGAGAGGACTGATTGAAGAATTCCAGAAACCTAAATCTAAGGCACAATACATTACTGAGCTAAAAGAGATTAAGTAATTTCCTAATGTGAGTGTTTGGGACTTCGATCAAATATTTAAGACACCGATGGCAAAGGTCAGTTTTGATATAATTGATGTTCAGAACAAAGAATGGTTTGTCGCAGAATTGGTACCTCATATCCAGAAACTAGTGACACAACAGAAGATCATGACACAGAGTGAAGCTCTGGAGATCATAATGAAATTAGAAGCTTCACCTATTGGGGCACAACTAGTGAACTTGATGCTTCAATTGCAAGACATTAAGAAAGGGAAAGAGAATTCCAAATATCTTTGGCACACTCATTGTCGCACAGATGGACACGCTAAATATACTTTCCCTAACTTTTGAAATTATCTACTATCTGGGGTGCCAAACCCATTGAGTTGTGGCAGCGTACCATGGTGTTGCATGTGTCAAGTCTAAGGGTGGTGGCATGAATAATGTAGCTACATGCAGAATATGGTGTCAAAACCAGCGAACCTATATTGTTCATTTTTTCAATCAGTGGGGCATGAAGATAAATACTGTCGTGCATATGACCTGCTTCAAAAAAGGACATACGACTCATATTTTGTGAAGGGTAAAGATCATCACACAATATAACAATCATAGCCATAGCCTCATGTGGTAAAATCTCGTCCTCAACCGTAGTATACACTATTGTCACAGATGCAATTTATACCATCATAGCTGCAACCACAATTTGCACCACTGCTCCAGTATAGTAAGACAATGATGGCTCTACTACAGCCACAATATGTTTTGGAAGCACATTACGTTCAGCAGTAGCCAAATTCCCAACCACAACAATTGGATCAGCCACAGTACCAGCAACAAGGAGGATTCTGTGGAGGATTCCAAGGAAGAGGAGGAGACTTTGGAAGAGGAGGAGGATGAGGCCACAGATCTGTCCTGTGTTACAATTGTGGGGTATTTGGAAATTACCAGAGAGATTTACCACACTTGTAATGTTCATGTAGATACTATACCACAATTTATCATACTGCCGAGAACTTCCCACAGCTAATTGCAAGATGGCAGGCTGGAAGTGTTCCTCAGTTGCAGAATTAGAACTAGTTACAAACTCAAAATTAGGTACAAAACCAAAATTAGTTGCAAAACCAGGCCTAGAATCAAGTTCCACTTCAGAATTAGACTATGAATGAATCCATGAACCTGCCGTTGAACCAGAATTCATCGCTGAAACGGGATCCACTGATGAACTAGAATCAAGGGTCAATAGTTGCGACAATCTTGGAAGAGCCTAGAACAGAGGATGTTGACATTTCCATTGTCACTTGTGGAAGTGCAAAAATAGGAGAGGATGGGCCCCATACACAGATTCTATTGGCTGGGAAGAATAAGGCATTGTTTGATACTGAAACCAAAAAAGAGACATTCTTTGAAACTTGGGATGTGATCAGAAGAAATCCTGGTAAGTCAGCTGTCTATGAAATGCCCACTACTTTTGATTCTTCATTGGAGGCAGGACCATTGCGACATCATGAAACTTTACAGGAATTTTTTGAGAGTTTCTTGTCATTGGAAAGAGATCCTGATGATGTGGCCAAGATTTAAAATTTGTTGCACCACCCAGGTAAGGAGGAGAAGGATTCCGTGGTGAACTCTTTACACAAGAAAAAGACAGGTAAAGAGATGCGTGTGAACATTCATATTGGGGACTATGAAGCCGATTCAGTCATTCTGGATCTGGGATCATATGTGAATATGCTAATAAAGAAAACATGGCAGAAGATGGGGAGGCCAATGTTGGTTTGGTCTCCTATGCAGTTGCGCTTAGATAATCACACTAAAGTACAACTGATCGGACATGTGTCAAACCTAGTCATAGATGTTGAAGGTATGAAAACCTATGCCAATTTTGATGCGATTGAAGTTGTTAATAGAGAAGTCTCCTATCCCACACTGTTGGGGATTGGGTGGGCCAATTATAGTATGGGAATTATTAACTTCAAGAAGCGAATGATGACATTTGAGAATCAAGACATCAAAGTCATCGCTCCTATGGATCCAAATGAAGGACGGAAATATATTGAACCAGTGAAAGATGAAGTTAATAGGGGATGGGATCATGCTTACAACATTTCTAAATATTATATCCACCCAACTGCTAATGGAGAACTTGGTTGGTGCAACGCTAGTTTTGCATCCTCTGATTCTGGCAAAGCATTAGAAAACTAGCACAATCGCATGCATGATTTGTCATTCAGAAAGTGTGTTTTGATCAGATAGTTGTTGTGCCATGTCACGACTGAAATTGTTGAATCACCAATTTAAAAAGGGATACTTGTGTTGTCTGCATTCTTAATGTGTTTTGAAGATAAGGTATCAGAACCGCAACGATTGTTGGCAATAGAGGAAGCACTGAAGGCTACTCCAGCACGCTGGTGGGAGACTCATAAAAGGTCAATTACTGGATGGGCATAGTGTCGAATGTTGATGAAAGTTCACTTTGGCGACACAGAAGTATATCACACTAGGAATTATGATGGGCAAAATGATCCCAGCAGTCACCTGATGGAATGTCAAACTTTGTGGGCATCATGACCAAAGGATGAATAGGTCCATGCCTTTGTCCACACATTGGATGAGATGCCACGATCGTGGTATGCATCGATGGAGTTGCATAGAGAAATAACCACTTGGGATGAGTTGATGGTTTTCTTTGCTCATACCTTTAGTTTCATAGATATCAATCCCAATGTCCATAATGCACTTCATATCATCCAGGATGTGGTATTAAAAGTAGTGTCAATTGCATATACCATAGATCCACATGTGCACTTCCACACGCAGTCAATGATGGAATGTTACAATGTGTCTGGTGAACTTGAGGATGATGATGAGCTACAAAATATCAATATTCTGGAAACAGAAGGGAGCAAGGATTTCATAGCACTAGATATACCAACTGATTCTATGAATCAGTCATTGAATATTAGGAAAGTTAACATTGGGACGGAGGAGAATCCAAAATTTGCAAGTGTTGGGGACTACTGAGACGCAGAGACCATGGAAAAGATCATGAATCTCTTGAATGAATTCCAAGATATATCTCTGATGAAGTTCTCAAAAATGAAGGGGATACTGGGTGATTTAGGAGAACTAAAGATTCCATTAAAGCTGGATGCGAAACCAGTAACAAAGAGACCATATCGCCTAAATCCATGTTACAAAGAAATAGTCAAGGTTTAACTTGACCGGATGTTGGGTGCTAGAATAATTGAGCCAATGGAAGAATCAGAATGGATCAGTCCTATGGTGGTCCAAGACAAGAAAATCAGTGACGTTTAGATTTATCCCGACTTAAGAAAACTGAACGATGCCTATATGCATGATCTGCTTATGACACCGTTCACAGATGAAGTACTTAAAGGAGTAGGTGGTCAAGAGATGTACTCTTTTATGGATGGATTTTCTGGTTATCACTAGATAAGAATCACAAAGGAAGATTGACATAAAATGACATTTGTCACTGAATGGGCTGCTTCTAATACAGAGTGATGCCTCTTGGGTTGAAGAATGTTATTGCAATATTTTCTTGGGTTGTTGTCATGATATTCAAAGATTTCATTCAAAAGTTCCTACAAGTTTATATGGATGATTGGATAGTGTATGGTCTAATTAAGCATCATCTGACAAATCTGCGACTGATGCTGGAAAGATGTCAACAACATTAGATTGCATTGAACTCCAAGAATTGTATTTTCTGTGCACCATTTGGGATATTGTTGGGTCACATTGTGTGCAATCAGGACTTATTGGTGGACCCTGTAAAGATAACACTCATTTTGATTTTTCCACCACCAACAAATGTGAATATGCTTAGGGAGACAATGGGGCACATAGGGTATTATCGCAAATTCATCAGAGCATATGTTGCGATTACTTCCCCTATGGAGAAACTATTGAAGAAAGATGTTGCATTTGTATGGAGTCTAGAATGTCAAGGAAGCTTTGACACCCTGAATGCGAAGATGGCTTTAGCGCCAATACTTGTGTTCCCAGGTTGGAACAAGGAGTTCCATATCCACGTCTATGCATCATCTGTTGTGCTAGGGGTAGTGATCATGAAGGAAGGTGAAGGAGATCTGGATCACCTGATAACTTTCTCTAGTTGGAATTTGTCATTTACTGATAAAAACTATACAAACACAGAGTACGAAGGTCTGGTGATGGTATATGCACTGTAGAAATTCAGGTCACTTCAAAATGTTCACCAACCATTCTGCTTTGAAGTACCTAGTTAATAAGTCTGTGTTGGGGGGGAAGATATGCTTGAATGCTAGCCTTGATCATTTCAAATTTGTCCCGAATTGAGATAGGCAAGGAGCCCACCAATATCGAAGTCAGAGTTGACATGGAATATGAATATTATGCTCAAATAATCCAATTCTTGGTAATGAGAATCGCACCAAAGGAATTTTCAACATGTCAAAAGAAGTAGTTGGTGGTTAAAGCTTCATATTTCCACTTGATTACTTGACACCTGTATAAGCTCAGACCAGATGAAATTTTGTGGCATTGCATCCTACCACATGAACATGAGCAGATTCTGGAAGAAGCACATGCAGGTGTTGCTAGGGGATGCTACGTTGGTCCTGTTATTACAAGAAAGGTGCTTTGCGAAGGGCTCTAGTGGCCCACTTTACATAATGATCCGACAGATTATGTGCAGAGTTACGATGTTTTTCAACACACTGGAAAACCATCGTGGTGGGATGGGATGTCACTAGTACCCCAAGTAACATTACAACCTTTTGATAAATGGGCCGTGGATTTTTTGGGTCCAATTAACCCAGTTGGGAAGCAAACTAGTGCGCAGTATATAATTACAACAATATACTATTTGATGAGGTGGGGGAAGGCTGCACCAGTTGTGGATTGCACTGTTGTGGCAACATCAAGGTTCTTATTTGATAATATTGTGACACTGTTCAGATGCCCAAGGATACTGATGAGTGACTAGGGTATTCATTTCATCAACCACATAGTAAGAGCACTGACAAAGGAATTGCAGATACAACATAAGAAAAGTACCCCATATCATCCGCAGGCGAATGGAATGGTAGAAGCATTTAGCAAGATATTAGAGAACAAACTTACAAAGGTATGTAACTCTAACTGAGATGATTGGGATTTGAAGATTCCAGCAGTATTCTGGGCATATTGTACCACTTGCAAGAGATTGATAGGGAAAACACTGTTCAAATTAGTATATGGGCAAGAGGTAATCATGCCTATGGAGTACATTGTTCCCAGTCTCTGCATTGCAGTCGTGATGGGCATGGATGATGAAGCATTGCTAGAAGATCATGTGGTGCAGTTGTTATAGCTTGAAGAGGACCACTTTATTGTAGGTTTCCATCAGCGCGTCGAGAAGGATCAGCAGAAGGCTTGGCATGATCGCCACATAAAGAACAAACAATTTTAGCAAGGAGATTTCGTGCTGTTATATGAAAGCAAGTTCCTGAAGCATCTAGGTAAGTTACAGATGCATTGGTTAGGTCCATATCTTGTTAATTCCATTACTTCTAGGGGAGAAATTCAACTGTAGCAATTAGATGGAGCAGTGTTGCCAAAATTGGTGAATGGTAGCCGACTGAAGCCCTATAGGATAGGGCCAAGATCACATAGTGGTTGATGCACTACACAATGAATATATATATATATAGCCAATGAAAGGGAACACCAGGAGTAAGTGGATGCACAAGTAGGGGAGTTAGTAGCGCAATTAGGAAGATCTGTCCCAATAGCTATAGGGTCATGATATAGTCAAATCAACAATAAATGGAAAACAGTTAAAGAAATTAATTGACGATACTTGTTGAAGTGACACATATTGATGGCAAATCCGACTATTGGGTTAACATAATCGACGACGGATTCAGGATTTTAATGCATGATTTGGTCATGATGGCCGCAGTTGATTCGGTAATGATTAAGAATGGATCGACTGAATGCTATAATAAGGTGCTCAATTCGGGTTGAAAGGACCACTGTGCTAAGTTGAGTTGCAAAGAATGTTGAAGTAAAGTTAAGTTCTAGAGCTCCTGAGTGCATTGCGAGAGTTGAAGAGTGAAAAAGAGGGTGTGTCATGACTGTGGGGCATTGTTTCGGGATGTAGAGTAACCCCGACATAGTAGATATTTTGAGTGAGAGGGACTTGCTAATCAGGTCAGTTACTATTGTCGAAGAAATAACCAGTATGCAGGTTAGATCATCATCCATCTCGATGAAGAAGCGGTGGGGGCAGAATACTAGCTGCCTACTACCGATGAAGAGTCACACACACACATCGGTGAGAGCGTAGGAAGACATAGTTTCCAAGATGGGGCCATCTAGCTATGGTGTTGTAGAATAAGTGGTTCAAAATGGGGTCTCCGTTAAGCACATCTCGGGTTATATTTCTCCAACCTGACCTGATGTGCAGCCTCAACGACTAACCAAGAACCATAAGTATCAGCCAAATATGCCACCATTGCCAAAAGGGATGGTGTGCACCACCGATATTGTAACAGCATTGATGAAGATGAAGTATGATGACCACGACCTATTGACATTACAGGATGTAGAAAATGAGCCCTATGAGTCGTTACCCTCAGTCGCAAGAGGGCCCATTGTGTGTATCCCACAACCATGGGCACAAGAGTTGGATAAAGCTAGGTTGCTAGGGCTCATCAACATGCCGCATTTTGGGTGGATGAACGAAGAAAATGCATGTGTCAAGCAACTCTTGGCTTGATTTCATGGAGGGATGTTGTGGTTGGAAATGCTAGTCATAATCATGTTCGATTTGATTTCAGAGATCACGAGGTCTCCAAAGGATGGGTCAGACCTATAGCAATACTTCAAAGGCTGGGATAAGGATAAGTGGCTCACTCCATGGTTTAAGCTGAAGTATGACTTGCAGTGTGATGGCAGAGCATATCGCATTGATAGCATCAACAACCGCACAGTACGTATGGGAACCAAGATATTAGTGAGAAATATTTCCTACAAGAACCGCCCCATTCAGTGTACTTCAGGGATAATTGTGTGTGTAAAACAATGTGTAGAATGGGTACAAATGAACTGGTCCCTTTTCTTGCTAAACCAATTGATAGAGGACACAGTGGAAGTTCAGGACAGAGAGCGACCTTTTGAATATAGCTGGATATTGATCCTAATCGCATTAGTGGCTTGGATGGAGCCAAAGGATTAACAACCAATGGAAGTTGAAGCAGTTAAGGTATGCAAAGATGCAAGGTATCAAAACTTGTGGTGGGTTGAGGATCCAAGTAGGAAAGAGGATTGTGCTATCCATTTTTAGGTCTACTTGGAAGTGGTGCAGGAGCCAGCTATCAAAGTTCCCCAACTGTCCAACAAGGCCACAACCAAATATTGGAGGATTGCCTTAGGACCGCACACCATTCATGTTCAAGCTCACTGTGACCTAGATAAAAAATGGTTACCCATGTCTTACAAGGTGACAGATGAGGAATTGGATGCGACGATTGACAACTGGCTTGCAGCATGGAGGGAGCCAGTTAGCGCCAATGAAATATCAACAAGACCACCAATAGATGCACCTGACGATCTGATATGAAAAGATGACCAACAAAGTCACCATGACTCTAATGGCGATTCATCGACAGAGACTGACCTAGAGGCTCAACACATGCTTAAGGAGATTAGGACTAAGAGGTGAATGGAGCAGGATGCGAGCAACAATACAATTTCAGCAATGGAGGCATAGCTACAACAGCTTGTTAAAGCTGTCAATGATGCAATAGATACCGCAGCAAGAGAAATGAAGAAGTCCACCAAGGAAGGATTCACTGAGGAAAGGACCAAGTTGGATTCTGTTTATAATGCTATTTTGCGATGAGCACTGAAGAGTGCAGCTATACATGACTATGCGTCAATTAGCATCGAGCCACGAGCAAGGAATGTTCATATTCCCCTGACTACGATTGAAGCTAGATGAAAGGATGTGAACTCTTCACTAAAGTAGCTGTAGAGCATTGCGGTGGATATCAAGAAGTGGATATCAGTACATCCACAAAAGCACTACAGATTTGGATGCAGTCACAAACGCAAAGAGACTTGGAGAGGTCATCACGTAGCTACAGTTAGAAAGCAATGTTTTGAATGCTTTGGTGTACCCAGACACACCACCAGAGAAAATCATAGAATGGAAGGGTGCCATCGAGGAGATAGTGGCACAGTTTGAAGAAATGGAGCAGGTGGCCAAAATGATTACTGACGTGATGACACAATTTTGGGGTAGTGTCATTCAAGATGAAAAATTAGAGCAATTGACAAAGAAATTGCACAAAGCTAAGGGCCAGTTGGTAGTACTGAAGACAACATTGAGGAAAATGCCACTAATTTTTTTGATTATGCAGTCCACAAAGTTAAAGGAGCTACAACAATGAGTTGGGAAGGCCCAGGAGAGACAATAGAAGCACAATAACTAGCTTGATGAGTTCCAAGAAATTGGAGCCCAATTGTCAGTAAAAGCAGTTGTTGTGTTGCGGTTGTGCAGGATGGAAAGAAGGAAGTGAATGAAAAGCTGGGGGAGCATGGATTAAGGAAGGATTTTCTCCGAAGTCAAGACCTTGGTGAGAAAATTAAAACGCAGGTAAAAGATCTCACTCAGAAGTACGATGACTTCAAATGTAAAATCAATGAGTACACCATGTCCAACTGATGTGGTTCGAGGGCGAGCCACAATATTATGTTGGGGGCCTATTGGTAGGGGTTTTGGGACAAGTTAGTTGCATAGCATCGTGGATGCTATGCAATCTCAGAAGACACCATGCAAGTGAAAGATGGCGCACAAGGTGGAAAATAGACTATTTTGAATATTTTATGTCACTTTTTGTACTTTTGGACCATATTTTGTGGATATTGATCATTAGTTGGTAGAATCAGTTAGGATTTAGTTAGAATTGTACCATGAATGTAAAGGTACAAGCCTATAAATAGAATAAGAATTGTGAATGTAAGGATCATGTTCATCATAGAGAATCCTAGACTAAGAATTGAATTGCTATTTGTTTTGGATCTGTGATTGATTGCACAGAAGTAATATGAGAGTACGAGGGTTAATCTGAAATATTGTTATCTTTTTGTCTCTTTCTGTTTTTCTGTTTCTGCAATCCAATGGTGAATGTGTGCAACATGGATCTATGATGCAATTTTTATTGCTTATTAATGATGTTATCTTTCTAGATCAGTTTGCTCACCAACATGGTTAATTTTGTGATCAATGAATGATGTGATATTTTAAAGAGCAATGATGAATGGTTCTATTGATGATTAAGTGATTGATTAGATCTTATAAATAATTTGATGAATTGTCGATTCCCATAGCCCTCTTCTATTCTACGAAAACCTGGTTCCGTCAGCCCTCCCTCGAACATATCGAGTGAGACTTCATTCACTTTGCGGGTGTTGTCGGATAGGGTAAAACCTATCTAGGTTGGTACTTAGGTAGATTGCGGCAAGTTGAGGATCGACATAGTGAGAATCCCTATTGACTAGGTTTTGTTGGTTGGGTTTGTGCCAACACGTGTGATTGAAAAATTCCTGAGATGTTTGCCAAAGAAGTTTGAAGCAGTGGTTGTTCCAAACTGAATAGTTTAAAGATCTCAGTCAAATGCACATTGATGAGTTGACTGGTTCTTTGATTTCCTATGAATTAAGAATGAACAGGTATGATGATAATCCATTAGAAAATTCTTTTAAATCTCAGTTACATGTTACTAGAGGTAGAGGCAGAGGATGAGGAGGTCAAATTGTGGATCATGGTGACAGCAAAAATGATTCAGAAGTTACAACAAAATATTCCTAGCATAAGGGGGAGTAGCAGCAGATCATGGAAGCCAAGAAATAAAAGGTATTATAGATCTAAATTTTAGTGTTTCTATTGTAAGAAATTTGGGCATTTTGCTAACAAGTGCTGGAACAAGGAAGCAGATTCTAGTAAGTTGTCTACATACATCACAGAGGAGATTGAAAATGAAGAGAAGCCTATGTTTTTAACTTGTAATCTCACCCAGGAAAGTTCAAACGGTATATGGTTTTTGGACACCACATGCAGGAACCACAAGACTAGAAACAAGGAATTATTTTAAAGTCTAGATACAAGCATTCGGTTTAAAGTGAAGCTAGGTAATGACTGTAAGGTAAAATCTAATGGTAAAGGTGTGATTGCTGTATATGTGAAGAATGGTAAAAGAAGAACAATTCATGATGTTTATTACATTCTTGGTTTAATGTGTAATTTATTAAGTGTTGGACAATTGTTGGAGAAAGGGTACATACTGTTCTTTAAGAACAAGGTATGTATTATTTATGACAAATATCCAAGTAAGTAATTGATAGCCATAGTAGTGATGACAAAGAATAGAATGTTTCCACTGATTATGAGAAATGATTTGACTAACTTTTTGAATGCTTATAAAACTAAGAGTTTAGATCAATCATGGTTATGGCATTTGAGGTATGGCCATTTACGTTTTGGTGGCTTAGATTTGCTACAGAAGAACCAGATGATCAAAGGGTTGCCCTGTATTGAGCAACCAACAGGCTCATGTGAGAGTTGCATATTGGCAAAGCATCATAGAGAGAAATTTATTTCTGGAGTCTCATACAGAGAAAAAGCACCATTAGAGCTAGTACACATAGATTTCTGTGGACCAATGCAAACACCTTCTTTGACTGGTAATGTTTATTTTATGTCCTTCATTGATGATTACAGTAAAAACACTTGGATGTATTTGTTGAAACGAAAATCTCAAGCTTTTGATGTGTTTGAAAGTTTTAAAGCTATGGTTGAAAAGGAGAGTGATAGATTTATTAAAGTCTTCAGATCATATAGAGGAGGTGAGTATATGCCAAATGAATTTAAGGAATACTTCCAATATTATGGAATTAAAATACAGTTTACTGTTCGCTACACTCCACAACAAAATATAGTAGCGGAAAGAAAGAATCAAACTATTATGAACATGGCTCGAAGTATGATGAAGGAGAAGCATCTTCCCAATGAATATTGGGGAGACATTGTTAATTGCTCAATATACATTCTGGACAGAATCCCAACTAAGAGTGTGAAATATCAAGTTCCTTAGCAAGCATGGAGTGGTAAGTGTAGCAACATATCTCATTTGAGAATTTTTGGGTGTGTAGCTTTTTCACATGTACCTGAAGAGATGAGGAGAAAGTTAGATGACAGAAGTCAGAAATGTATTTTTGTTGGATATAGTGAAGAATCAAAAGCATATAGACTCTATAATCCCATCACGAAGAAGTATGTCATCAGCAGATATGTGGTGTTTAAGGAAGCGGAATCATGGGATGGTAGCATAGATAAGTTGGTTGATGAGGGCGCTATTACACCTCACACAGAATATGAAGAAGATTAATAGAGCATACATGGAGGATAGTTAACTCCGCATACACCAGCAATAATAACACCGGTCAGTACACCCAGAATTCATGAACATGGTGAACCATCAAGTGTTTGTGGACAACAAGGAACATGATCAGAGGTAAGCAGTGACTCAAATCCTACATTAGCTTCATTAAGAAGCTTAGTTAAAGGTCAGAAAACTAGAAGTTTAAGAGAACTACATTAACAAAATGATGAAGTAGATCAAGTTTCAAATTTTGCATTTATAGCATGTGATTCCGTAGATTTTGACTAGGCTGTTAAAAAGGATGTTTGGATAAAAGTAATGGATGAAGAAATTGACGCCATAGAAAGGAATAGTACTTGGGATCTTGTCGAGATGCCTGATAATAAAAATTGTATTGGTGTCAAATGGATTTATAGGACTAAGTTAAATAATGAATGTGATGTTGAAAAATACAAAGCAAGACTTGTAGCTCAGGGGTTTAGCCAACAACCTGGTATTGATTATAATGAGACTTTTGCATCTGTATCCAGACTTGATATAGTAAGGACAGTATTAGCCATTTTCGCACATAGTAAATGGTATGTAAACCAAATGGATTTAATGCCTGATTTTTTGAATGGATCTTTAGAATAAGAGGTTTATGTGAGACAACCTCCTAGTTATGAAATTGATGGACAAGAAGACAAGGTCTATATATTAAAGAAAGCATTGTATGGATTAAAGTAGGCACCGAGAATATGGTACAACAAGATTGATGAATACTTGAATAGTGAAGGATTCAACAGAAGTCCAAGTGAGCCAACATTGTATACAAAGGTAAACCAAGAAGATAAAATACCGATTGCTTGCTTTTATGTGGATGATTTGATCTTCACTGGAGATGTTTTAGTAGATGAGTTTAAGAAATCCCTGAAAACATAATTTGAGATGACTAATTTAGGAATGATGAAATATTTTCTTGGTATTGAAGTAACTCAATCTGAAGATGGTATTTTTATCAGTCAAACTAAGTATGAAAATGATGTATTGAAAAGATTCAGAATGATGAATTAAAAGCCATTTGTAACTCCAATTGCAACTGGCACAAAACTCAGTAAGGAGGATGATGGGTCAAAAGTTGATCCAACATTGTATAAGAGACTGTTAGGAAGTCTCATGTACTTAAGTGCAACACAACTTGATATAATGTTTACAGTGTTTGATTTTGAGATTTATGGAATCTCCAAAGAATACCCACTGGCAAGTTGGAAATAGGATTCTGAGATATATTGCCGGAACAACAAATTTTTGTATCCATTATACTTCAAATTCAAATTTTAAGTTGATTGGATATAATGGTAGTGACTTTGTAGGTTCTATAGATGATAAGAGAGTACATCTTGATATGTATTCAGTTTTGTATCGGGATCAGTAGCATGGGATTCAAAGAAGCATCCCATAGTGACATTATTCTCTGTTGAGGGAGAGTATGTTGCAACAACAACAACTGCATGTCAAACTATGTGGATGCAAAGAACTCTTTCTGATTTACAACATAATCAAGATGAACCAACTCAAATTTTTTATGATAACAAATCAACCATTCCACTATCAAGAAATCACGTCTTTCATAAAATAAGTAAGCATAATGATACACTGTATCATTTTATTTGAGAACTAATAAACAACAATGAAATCAGTATGGAATTTTGCAGATCAAAAAATCAATTTGTAAACCTATTTACAAAACCTTTGGGAAAAGAATTGTTTGAGCTTCATAGGAAAAACATTGGGGTTTGTAAGATATAACAGAAATCTAGTGTTTCAAAGTTTTGTCTTTTAGGTGTAGTAATTAAGGGGGGTAATGTTGGAAGTAGATAATTACTCCATTGTTTCGCGTTGAAATTGTGAAAATCCAACACCGCCCAAATTGGTTGGCCGCTAGAATTTTGAAGAGGTGACACCACTCATAATTTAACTGCTAGAATCTTTGATGTGCCACAAACCTCCACACCAACTTATAGACACCAGATTATTAATCTTTGAAAATCCATTTTGACTGAACATGATGGGGCCAATAAGCACATATTATTTTTTGAAAATCCAACAGAGTTTATTTTGACAGACTATAATACTGTAATAGAATAGTCCAAGTTAGTTTTTGTATTATGAAGGGTCAATTAGCACTTAATGATCGACTTAGTTAAAACACTATAAATACCTACCTTTTAATCCTTATTTGATATACATAGATATACATAGCAGATAGAGAGAAATATATAGATTGATACACAGAGTTGAAACTCTGAATTTTACTGTGCATTTTTTGTGTTATACTCTGTTTTTTAGTTTGAAAACTCAGATTTATTTTTGAAGTGATTTTGTTGAGAAATTAGAGTATATTTTCTGTAAATGTGTTTTATTGATGCAACAAAGTATCAGTGTTAAGTTTACGAACACAAGGGTCATCAAAATAGAGTTAAACCGCCAACTGCAACTCCACTGCAACACTAAACAACTAGCTGCAACACGGCCGAAACTGTCCTGTAGCTTGCCGTTAGTTAAAAGGTCAACAACAACATAGCTGCAACACGCTTGTAGGTGTAGATTTGAGATTTTTGTGATTTATAAGTGTTGCTGAAATAGAGAGCCCTTCCTCACAATAGGTGTCTTTGAAATGATGGTATTGAGGTTATACAATTCAGTGAAAATCATTTTAACTATGAAAATTAAACTAGGTTAAACAATAGGCCCTGCTAGATTTCCTTGTGAATGTCTTATTATAATTAATTATTTAATAAATATATAAAATTCTAGAGTTGATCGTGTTACTTACGGATCATAATTTAGTGTCATTTTTATAAAACATAACAAAAGATTAATTATTTTTTAATGAGAAACATAATAAACTGGTTTGAATAATGTTATATGATAAAACGCACTACTACATCAATCATTAGCATTGACTATATATGTACAATGATTAAAGAATTTATTGTAGAAAGATGTGCTCCCACATGATTCTTGACACTCGGATTTGCAATAAAAAAAATATCATCGTATCATAGTATGTCTATTGTCATTGCCAAAGCCAAATATCATCCATGTGAAACTAAACAATTGTTGTTATGGTTTAAAAACACTATAAGCACTGAGAAGAAGGAATGCAAAACTGTATGCTCAACAATGTCAATCTTGTTTGGAAGTAGTCATTTACACAGTGGAGAATTGTAAATAAGAAGGAGCTATGTTAGATGATTTCGCAAATCTCGACGTTTCGATCCCTACTCTGGGATCATCATCAGGAGACAACTGAAGCATGAGGTAAAAGATCAAGAAACCCTTCAGTATTTATAGTTATTGTGAAGCATAATAAGTTCTAGGTTTCTAAGTCGATTTTAATTTTTAATTTCTTGTATTTTATTTTTTATTTTTTAATTTTTAATTTTATTTATTTTAATTTTAATTTTTAATTTTATTTTTAACTAATACTATCATGGGAAAATTAAATAAGGTTTTAATATAGTGGATTTAAATAGGTTTGTTTCTATTTTAATTTTTAAAAACCTGGACTATTACGTTTAAGATATATACAAAGTTTCTTTTTAGAGTTTTCTAGTTAAATAGATTACTTTTTAGAACGTTATAAATTTTTAATTTTTAAGTTTTTTAATATTAAAAAGTTTTTTAATAATAATTTTTTTATAAAACTTTTTATATTAATAAATTTTTAAAAGAGGGATTAAGTAGATAATCTAACAAAGGTGAGAAAACTAACTTAAAAGCGAAAATTAATTTTTAATTAAAGGTTAAAAGGTTTTTAGAGGTGGCATGGAAAAAGTTTTAGGGTTCAAGACTAAAAGTATGTTAATTTTAAGTTACAATAAGGTTTATTAAAAAAAAATTAATTATTATTAAAAAATTTATTTTGATTTTTATTAATTTTTGTTTTTAAAACGGTTAAAGTTAAGAGGTTTTCTTTTAGTAATTAACCTAAGGATGTGATTATTATTACAAGAAATTAAAAATTAAAACCGTCTTAGAAATCTAGAACCTGTTATGCTTCACACTAACTATAAATACTGATGGGCTTCTTGATCTTTTACCTCATGCTTCAGTTGTCTCATGATGATGATCCTAGAGTAGGGATCCAAACGTCGAGACTTGCGAAATCATCCAACGCAGCTCCTGCTTATTTACAATGTCAATCTTGCCATATCAGGATACGATCACTTAGAGTTGTGGTTTATCCTTGTTTTGTTAGATTCTTTGGGTGGATTTGAATTAATACAAATGTTTTAATTTAACTCACAATGCATAAAATATTATAAGTCTTGAGCATTTTAACATTGTAATTTATAAATGTGGATTTGAATTAATACAAATCAAATGCTTTACAAGTGTTGAGCATTTTAACATTGTAATTTATGAATGTGGATTAGACAAGTCACAATTCACAATGTAGAAAATATTACAAATGTTTATCGTTTGAATTTGATAATTCATGAATGTATATAAGAAGAAATTAAATTACCGTTTTAATTTTGTAATTCATAAATGAATATAAGAAGAAATCAAATTGTCCATTTGGTTAACAAGAAGTTAAGTACTTAGAGTGTGTCATTTTGTTATGAAAAAATCTAAGCTTATCCATGATAAAATATTTTCACATTGTAATTTATGAATGTGGATTTGAATTATTACAAATCAAATGCTTTAATTTAACTGAGAATGCATAAAATATTACAAGTGTTGAGCATTTTAACATTGCAATTTATGAGCATTTTAACATTGTAATTTATGAATGTGGATTTGAATTAATATAAGTCCTTTAATATAAAGACAAAGACAAGTCACAATTTACAATGCAGAAAATATTACAAATGTTTATGGTTTTAATTTTATAATTCATAAATGTATATAAAAAAAAATCAAATTGTCCATTTGGTTAACAAGAAATTAAGTACTTAGAGTGTGTCATTTTTTTATAAAGAAATTAAAGCTTATCCATGATAAAATATTTAAGCCACTACAACATGGACCATCCCATAGAACATGCATGATTAAGAAGCTCTTTTATCCCTCAGTGGGTATTACAGAATGTTTGTTCACACATATAACTAGCATTATAGAATTGATATGGCATTATAGAGTTGATATAGTAGTATTATCTTAATGTACATTAACATTATGGTAAATTCCTATGCATAATTTGGCATTATGGAAAGAGTATCATATTTCTTTGTTTATTGTCTATTAAACAATGTTATATATCCATAAATACATAATAGTAACTAGAGTATAATTTAGGTTAAATGCAAAGAAAATCGTGTAAGAATATTTAAAACTAAAAATATTCTAATTCTATAAATCATAAATACAATTTAATACAAATGTATGAAAGCAAATGGTTAACTGTAGCAAAACACACAATATAACAGTATACATACAAGGAAGAGCTAAGTTACTTTGTAAGAGTTCAAATACTTACTATGCATTGAATTATGTCTGATAATTATGCATGGTAAACACCAGTAAATGATTAAATTATAAATCACACCAACGAGGGAGTATATACCACATAAAATATAAAAATACATAAAAATATATCAATACGAACACCAACTTACTTACATTGTAAAAGAGGGATTACAGAGAGAGTATAGATCGAGAAGATTGTCCCTCCTTATGTTCATGAGTTGAAATTTTCAATAAAAAATAGGCCAAACGACTAAAGAAATAAATAAACAATTTTCGTGGCAGATACAACCTCATAAATTGCCATTACAAATTCGGTGTAAATTGCTAAAGAAATAAACCATTTCGAGATTAGTCAAAGCCTCGGGAAATGGCCATTATAGAGTGACAACGGGAACAATCCCTCAAATCTTCTGTAAATATACCAGCGTAGATTCAGCTTTACCCGGTTTTATCATGCGCCGAGAGGGATCAAATATTTCGAGGTGCAAACCCTGCTTCAATAATTGCACTCCATTGCAATCAAATTCTAGTAACAAAAATATAAACAAATTATGTCAGTTATATAAATTATTCACTCCATTAGAATATGAAACAAATTCTAATTATTAATAAAAATGGAATGAATAATTTAAAAACAAATTCGAATCAGATATATGAAACCCGTCAAATCCTAATTATATAAATTATTAGGCTCATTAGTTTTGAGGCTACACGGATCCTGGCCAAACTCCATTTCTGCCTAATCGGCGCAAATGAATTTATCATGTTCCCGCCGTGAGTTAAACGTGGAATATTTTTCAATGCCTCTCTCATTACCGTTGTGCGCAGTCTGTACGGCGTTTCTTACATCACTCCAGCCGTCAGATATGTCGCTGGAATTAATATGATTCTTATTGGGTCCACGTTTGCCCTCTTTTCGTTTGCTTTTCACATTCGAAAGGTCCTTCCATCTGCCTCTGGGTTTTACTGATCTGCGTAGCTGTGGGACGGAAATGGCTCTCATTGGTATGGTATCCTCCAGACCTTGATGTATGAAATTGCCCTGCGGAACGACGCAGAACGATCCCCGCAGGACGCTGTCAACCCCCGCTTGGCACTCTGCCCAGTTTCTCGACCAGAGAAGGCCCAGTGATCCATATACTGGATTTATCATTTTTCCGCATGCTTCGCATAGTAGAGACCTGAATATAGCTGCAGCACACACCACACAATTAGGTTTATCTATTACTCTGCAGAAACTTAAATTATATGCATTCCCATACCTGAGACAAATCTGTAATTGCTCTCAGCCTTATTCGGAAGGTCCAGCTTGTACGTATTGTTTTGAAGTGTGTATAGGTGTTTTGATTTTCTTACAAAT
>LPNX010273455.1:1017622-1097622 GCA_001517045.1 Pseudotsuga menziesii
CCCAAGCTAAAAATCATCACGATGCAAAAAGAAGAAGTGCCTGAAGACAGGACCAAAACTAAAAATCATAAACAAATTACAAGTAGCTGATATTTATGTTTACAACACATGAGCAGGAAAATATTCTAACAATCAGATAGCCAATTGTTATATGAACCACATACATTACTCTAGGTGAATTTTCCACAAATTAAATCAGAAATCATTCAACAAGACATAGGTCATAAGGTTAGAACGATCTAACGATTCATGGACACAAGCTGAAAAATAAAGTAGTTCATCTTTCTGCCATCCATGTATAACATTTGGAAACTTCACATCCCTTTCTCCAATAGGCAAAATAAAATCTTTTATTGCAAAAGGAAGTAGTTCTTCTTACAATATGTCCTCCGGTCTTACTGGGAAAAAGCCATTTTCTTCTCTACGTTTCCTATTTTTATACAAAAAGCAAAAATTGGTTGGGCTGCCCAAAGTGACCTTTGGGCTTCCCAACCCCTTTGTCTTCCCAACGTTTCATTTTTTTTTCAAAAAACCCTTTACAAACTATTAAATTACAGCAAAGTTGACCGGTCCTTTTGAGAGGAGGGTCCCACTTGGTTCTCCAAGAATTTTCTCCATGCTGCTACCTCAACAGCGAGTCCTTCAAACGAGCTTGGTTCTAAGAACTGAATGCTTAGCTCGAACTTTTCAGCCTAGTTTTTAATGGCCTCTACCCTGGCTGTGTTCAATCGCACCTGCTCTTCTAAGAGCTGCACACTGACGGCTGTATGGCCTATTTCATTTTTTAGGATTTGGTCATCAATAGCTTTGATGCGTCGTACTCTGGCCTCTTCATCTTGCTGCCCCTTTTGCAACATTTCTACAAATGCATCATGATCAGGGAACTCATATAGCCTCTGCTCAGCTTCTACCTGACATCGGTTGTAGGTAACCAGGGCTCTCCTGAAGAATTCTGTGTAGACTCCCTTGGTCTTCTTGACTATTTTCTGGAAGTCTTCTGCAGTATTGATAGCGAATTCTATCAGATTGTGGTCCCGTTTAAGGGCTTGTCTATCCCTGGATGGTAGTTCAGCTGGGACCTCCTCATCGTTCTCTGCCCTGGCTATCCTTGTAGTCAGTACTTCGAGGATGTCTTGAGACTTGTCAACAAAATACGAAGCGGTTTCCAAGATTTCTTCTAGTCGGCAATCAATCTGGAGCACCTGGCATCTTTCTTCTTCTAGAGCAGTTTGCAGGTGTAGCACTTTAGCTTTCTGGGCCAAGATGTGTTCTTTAACCGGCTGTAGATCGACCTGCTGTTCCTTTGCTACCTCCAGCTGCTCTTTCAACTCTTTAACGTATGCGGTATTGGACTCATAGATAATATGTTCCTGTGCTTCTAGGTCTTCTATCTTTGCCCTCATCTGTTCCTTTTCATTCTTTAAGTCTTGAATTTCCTGCTGTGCGCTTTCCAGGGCCTCATGTGCTGCTTCCTTGGCCCGTGCTTCTACCCGGATGGCGTAAATTTCACTCTTTGTGGCCTCCATTTCTCTCAGCACATGTTCATATTTTCTCTTAAGTCTATTGCCTTCTTCCCTTTCTTTTCTCAGGGTGTCCTTAAGCTGAGAGGAGGTCTTCTTGGATGACTCTATTTCAATCATCATTCTGTCTATGTTATCCTCTGAAGCATGTATTGCTGCAGTCACGGCTCTTATAGTAAACCTTGGATCTACACCTGTCCCTACCATCATGACCTTATCTGTTATCATTTTGCTATCCATTCCTTCTGCCTCTACCTTTCTTTCTGTTCTCCTCATTATCCTTTTAGTAGCCCTGTCATAATATACGGTGCTGAAATCAGGGACTTCTTCCCCTTTTTTCTGTATGAAGGGTACTAGCTGAAGCATAGGGGTAGCAGCTATGATGGTAGCAGGCACTTGAGGGATCTGCACCTCGGGATTTTCCTCTCCCTGACCCTGCCCTGATGGTGTTTCGGGAGCTTGCTGTTGCGTCAACTTTATCTGCTCAGCCTCCTGCTCTCGCAGCTCTTCGTCTAGCTTTCTCTGGGCTTCTTCGGCTACTTGCCTAGTAGCTTCTTCTGTTTCTCTAGCTGATTCATCAGCCTTAGCTTGCTCAGCTTTATCTTGTTCCGATTCTTTTCCACCCTTGGTGGGGTTTTTCGGTTTGAATCTCCGGCTGAGTAATGTCATGTTTGGGGCATTCCTGTAAACAGATTCATCTTTATCGAAATGATGGTTGTATTCGAAGAACACCTTGTGTTTCTCGCAGTGCTCAGCCACTCTACCATGAGTGTCATTTCGCCTGAAAGTCATCTCGCCAAAGTGGAACTTCCCTAGTTCCTCTATAAATTCTGCCGCTTGCTTCACATTGGCGAAACTGCAGCTACCTAGCTTAAATGGTAGAGGTGGATAGGCAATCTTCTTTTTCTGGAACAAGAAGTGACCAACTCCATCAATAAACATTTGTCTGACTACCTCTTTGTGTACTATATAATCCGTTGCATACCTAGGCAGCAGATAAGGTGTTTTTGATCCACCAAACATTCTAAGATACATCCTGTTTTCTGTCAAGAAATAATCACCATACTCCTCTATTACCTGGATAGCCTCTTCAGACATGCAGTTACATTCCTTTCGGAAGATAAGCGTGTGCAGAGGCATAATAAAATGCTCACAGATTTCTCGGTAATAGCTATGGTACTGATGATCCCCCGGTAGTTTGTAGGCTGCATACAAAGGAATTCTTGCCCTATCGCAAACACATTTGAGCCCGGGGAAAGGCTGATGGCATAGTATGTAGTCTATCAGAATGGAACTCATGTAGAAATCAGATTTTTTTCGGGCTTCTCCTCCTCCTAGGGCTGCAGCTACACAAGAAGAGAGACTACTCGATACTAGGCTGGCCCAGTTGAAGATTGTTCCTTCTGTGGCCACATGAAACATAAGAGGTATCCACTCCAATTTGAAGAGTCTACCATTGGCTCTTCCAAAGATCCGGTTTAGCATCAAGGCTATAAACCTATAAAGAGCTCTTAAGCTCGCTGCGTCATAGTCCTCAGTTGCTCTGTGTCTATAAAGATTTCCTGGTAAGAGCATCCTTCTCAGGGTTTCCAGTAAATCCATCCTGAGGTTCTCTGACCAATCGTTTGATAGGAAGAATTGGGGCTCTGGGAGGTGGTAAGCCAATGCCACATATCCAGGGCTAAATGTAGCATAGCCCTAACTTTCAACATTTCCCATCAACATTGTGTTGCTATTTGCGTGTGGTAGAATCCATCTCATCACATCAGAGTAAGGGAACAACTCTGGTCTTGTAGCCACCTTCATGATGGTGGATTTTTCAATGTTGGCGTAAATAGGTTCTTCCTCAAGACCCGTGTCTGGGACTTCCCTATGGGAAATCAGTCTGTATATCTCGCCCCATTTGTATTCGGGCTCAATACCAGAGATACATTGGGTATCCTCATATATATACTCCTTCTGTGGGACGACCTCTATTGCCGTCTGTTCTTCGACCGCAGGGGCCTTTCTCTTCTGCCTCTTAGACGTTGTAAATTATTCCTGCAATGTAAAAAAAAACATTATAACATTTAAGCAATTTGAATTTGTGAACATTGTGCAGCAATACATCCTTTCTCAAATGCATCATAATTGTGACCAGTCCACAAAATCAAATCATAAGTCTCTCATACTGAACAATCAAACTAGCATGCAGTACTGTGCAATGTGCCATTATCTTATGCATAGTATGGTAATGTTCAATGCAACAAATACATATATTGTTCAACCTTATAATGCCTTGAGACTATGGGTGCACCATCTTATGATCCGCTCTATATGAGCAAGCGTATCAATCATACTTATGCCAGGATTAAACCTACACTATTATGTGACCTGCCACTTTCTCATGATAGCGATACATTGAAGAAAAACATTGTAAATTATATGCAGGTGCAGTATTCAATTATCATTCTATTTCCTAGCAAACACGGAGAAGAATTAAAACATCAAGCTTGCGCCTATCAACACTTCAGTCCCACAGCCCAACAGACACATCACAAAGGAGATGTGTGCGACTAGCAGCGAAACAATTACATTAAGCTGATGGTACATTTTACCCTCCTCGGCGGGACGTAACCACATTTCTGCACAGGGTATCAAAACACGACCCACGCTATCCTCCATAAATGCAGTATTATCAGCGACATACCCCCTCTACCCTACTAGGGTTTTAGGTGACAAAAAACAAAAGGGTCGCGAAGGATGGCACAAGCAACACCGGCTAGGTTCGACCTTCTGCCTCATCGAGGCTGCGAAAGAATGTGCGAGCAGGACGGCTAAAATCCACAGGCTGGGAATGCACCACTGAAATCCATAAACTACCAAACCCCCACTGCAGCGCCCAAAATCCGGCCACCCCCTTGTCTATCATGGCCACGCAGCAAGTTTTGGCATAGACGACGTAACGGCCGTCTGCGCCTAAACCTTTCAACCCCTGTGCGCGTGAAGCATCGACTAAAAGCGAAGAGAAAAAGGCTTAAATGGTCAACAGCCCCTCTCACCCTAGGTTAATATAAAAATAACTTGTACAAACTTGAGTCCTAGCTGTATGAGGGAAACGCCGGGGACCCCAAACATGGGAGAAAATCAAAACCGCTCAAATGCAAATTGGAAAAAGATGGAAAAAACCAACCTGGCAATTCGGCGAAAAACGAGCTGATGACAGTTGGAATTCTACTCTTGCCACCTGGAAGCTGGTACAACGACAACTAGACCTTCATGCACCCCAAAGATCGACAGCTCAACGCTATACACACCACGACAGTGCTCGGCAATAAACAAACAATACAAAACCCAAACCATCGCACCATATAAATATATATAAAAAAACGCCACACGTGCGAGAGCATTTGAATCGGGCGCGAAACGAAAGCTGCGTCGGGCGACTAGAGCTTCAGGCCCTCCGCAACGACGGATGGTCCACAATACTAACTCACCCGCACGGCTAAAATAGAACACGTGAACTACACTCAAGCGCCAGCGGGTACCTTGATCGGATGACCAAGATTCCGAACCCTCCGCAACGACGGGCCCTCAGAGCGTGATACCATCCGCAACGGAGGAGGAAGTGATGGCCGAACGCTCCGATACAAAAGCCGGGAGACACACAAAGCACACATCGGAGCGCTACAAAAAGTCAAACCTGCCAAGGTCCGCAACATCGGCGGTCCGGATGAAAGAGTCAAACCTACCAAGGTCCGCAACGTCGGCGGTCCGGATGAAAGATACGTCCGCAACGGCGGAAAAGATGATGGTGAAAGGCCTCGATATGAAGTCGGAGGATAAGAGCCTATCATGATTCGCAACGTCGGATGAGGGAGAATTTAAACCCCTCCGATAAAGAACCAAAAACCATCCGATAGAGAATCAAAACTCTCACGCAACGGTCGGAGCGAAAAGGAAAGTTTAAACCCGGAAAAATCCCGCAACGTCGGAGGGAAAAAGACAATCAAGATCTGAAATCCACCCGTAACGGCAGGACAGTCAAACAAATTAACTCCCGATACAGGAAGGTTTTGAAAGATATGCAACACGACGAGGAACTCAATTAAAGATGGGATTCTTTAAAACATTGAAATGAGGAGAAACCAATCGATTGACACCAACCCCAAGTGCTGGAAGATGCTTCAGCAAATCATAGACCCAAAATCAATAGGCTGAAATCAAGGAACAAAACGACTAATTCAAAGTAAAGGAGGGCCCCAAATTTTTTTAGAATTTTGGGAAAATTGTTGTAGCTGCAACAATTGGCGACTATCTGGTGAATCCCAGCTCTCTGAATTAACTCTCTCTCCTAGCTTAAGACTGTCTGAATAAAAGCGAAATCTTCTAGATGTCTGTATTCCTAAGCAAGCCAACTTATGCATTAAAATCCATAGAAGAAGTCCATTTTTCTCAGGAAAAGGTAACATCCGTAGTGTTTCAGGTCTGAATAACTCTCTTGAGGCCAAATGGATGAGGTTTATTTTTCCTGCCCTATGGTGTTTATAGTTTGGATACCACAGGATTGTGACAGATAGTGAACAGTATTACCCTTTTGTTCCTCATTCCCATGCCAATTTGCACTTTTGTGCCTTTATAACTTTCGTTTATTTGATATGAGTCCTCCTGCAAGCCTTTCTTACTGAATTTTAATTCAGGATCCTCTATCCCATAGTGTCCTTTTGTGTGAATGATATATTTCATACTTCAATTCACGGACGGAGAGGATCTTGTGGCCATTTAGTACTTGATGCTTTGAGATTAATGCTTCCTCGAGCTTTGTTTTGATATGTCTTGCTTTTCTTTTAGGAGTAGTGACTCTTAAGAGCTTTCAGCCTTTTCTTAATTCATGGCATGGGATCATTTGTATATGATAAACTGTTTCACTCTGCTTCCTTTCCGTGGGTCTTTTGCTGTGACTCCCTTGGGTATTAAAATGTGAAGTGGATGGAGCCCCCAAATAGTATTTCAGACCTTTTCACTTCTGAGTTATTTACAGGGATTAAGTGAGACTTCGAATGAATGCACTACCGGTTAGGAATACAATTACTAGAAGACATTCTATACTTTAAAGCACCGTCTTTTGCTCAGGACTTTAGTTGATACAGAACCCTGACATTCCCATTGCATCCAAAAGTTTGCCTCTTATTCAAAATCAAAAGGAAACTAACAAAGCTATAAAGAAACAGTAGCAAAGCAAGTAATAAAAGAAGAACCATCAAAGCATTAAAGCATGAAAACAACATCTAATATTAAGAAAACAAAACAATTTATTTATGTACAACAGCAGACAAAAATCTAAAAAAAACGCCCATTCCCCCAAAAAATTTACAACTAAAAGCTAAGGAATGAGCTGGGTTTCTGACATGAGTATTTTTAACCATGATCTAACTGCGTTGTTATTGAAATGGAACCCATATCTAAGATCCTGCAATCATTTCTCTCAGCCTGAGTGAGTTGAAGGAGCTCAGGCTGGGCATCCGTCATAGGACTGGCCTTTCTTGAAGTATGATGTCTCAGCTTACACTCAGTTAGATGGTTTCCCAATACAGAATTAGCAGATTCATTTTCTTCTCCTAACTTAGTGACATTGTGCTTCATATATGGATCTCTCATAATCTTAATCATGTTTGGGCTTCCCTTCTGAGGTAACCACAAGTGAGACCAGTCTGAAGCAAAGTACCCATTTAATCTTGCTGTCCAATCTCGATTCAGGATCATTCCATAACCATCAGGTATGTCTGCTACTATTATGTCAATGTAATGACATGTCCTTTTACTTGCAGAAAATCAAATCAGAACGTCCTCCATTTCCCCTACTACTTTGACACTAGTTTTGTCAAGTTGAGTGACATCCCAAATAGTAGGTTTTAGCTGCCCATTAAGCTTTTTGCAGACTTCCAGAGGCATAACATTCATGGATGATCTAGAGTCTACCAAACAATTATGGACCTTATGATTTAAAATTTCAAGAGTCACAAGGAAAGGTGGAGCTCTGGTTTTCTTAATCTTGATCAACTCAATCTTTTCTTCCACAGGTTGGTTTGTTGTGGGCAACTCTTCTTTTAGTTTGCCAGCTTTGCTTTCCTCATCATCTTCCACCTGTTTGGCAAATTCAATGAGTGGCTCTGTTTCCTGTTTGCCATGAATGTCTTTAGGTATGTCATCTTTAGCCTTCACATCAGCCTGCCCCTTTACTTCCTCTTGCAAATCTGGAACCTTTGATATTATTGCATTGTTCTCAATGGCCAGGTTTTCATTTGTTGTGGTTGTAGAAGTATATTGAGACTTGAGAACGTCTTCTTCTGTGTTAAACAACGATATACCATTCCATGAAAACATATTATCATCGTCTGGTTTTACTATGGTCTGTTTCTCTTTTTTTTCCTCACCACCGTCCCTAGTCAATTCTGGGTCCAACAACTTATTCATCACCAATGTCATTGAATGTAACCATTGAGGACACTTCTTATCAGAATGATGTTGTTGATGAAAGGTACATAAATTATCTCCTCCTATTTCTGTTATGTTTACTAATGCCAAATTAGGAGGTGGGACTTGCCATTGGCTGTTATCTTCCCTATTTGGATAGTGTGGCTTATTGGTTTTCTGAATGTCCCTCTCCTTTTCCAGGTCTACAATTCTGTTGGACATTTTCTGAAGCACTCTCATCATCTCATGATACTTATGTGTTTGATCTTCTTTAGATTTAGACAGCAGTGAGCATCTTCTTATAGTGGTATTCTCTTCAGGTGAGTCAGGATAGTCCTCTATACTCTCACTTTCAGCATGTACCCTTTCAGCCTCTTGATAAGTCTCTACCAGCGTAGGCTTGACTTTCATCTTGGCAAACATGGCCAGCTCAGGTCCTAAGGCTGAGTTATAATACTCAATTAAGACTTTATCTGAAGGTCTATTTTCAGCAGAATTTTTTTTAAAGTATAATGAAAATCTCTGAGTGAAACTATGTACCTTCTCATTCTTTTCTTTTCTTAACAAAACAAGACCTTTCATCAATGAGGCATGCGTCTTCTGAGCGGTATACTTACTCCTGAAAACCCTCTCAAAAGTGTCCCAATTAGGAATGGAGTTTGCAGATAGTTCGAAGTACCAGGATGCTGCTGCTCCTTTTAGAGCATGAGGAAAAAGTCTACACACCACATCTTCATATTCTCCAGCCCTTAGCCCTTCTAACGCTAGGTAAAAACTTTGAAGGTGGTCATCTACAGCAATGTTGTCCGTAGGGTCAAACTTGGGAAAAAGCTTGTCAAAGGCTTGAGGCAGGTTATGCAAAGGAGGAGTTAGGTTCAGAGGTGACCTAGCTCTCCATGGCGGCAAAGGATTGGGTTGATTACCAGCCATAAGCAAAGGTAAACGAAAAACACTAGGATAAACAAGGCTTCAAGGATAGAACCGAAAACTTCAAAACTGAGTTAGGTTAAACTTTAAAACATTTGCTGGTAGGATAGTCTCGGGAAATCAAATTCCACGACCAGCCTTTACTGGCGGCCCTCCTTCTAGCGCCAAAACTGTTGAGGCCTGGAAATTCGTAGGCGGAAACAGTAAGGGATTCTCCCCAATCAACGTTCCCAACTTGCCCATTGACTTTTTGGTATAGGGAATCCGTCCGGTTTACGGTCCGGCCACCGTAGGTCAAAGTAACAACAAGGGTTTACCGGTTGCGGCCCGGTCCACCGGAATTTGTATTTTTGACTTAATGTATGCAATGCCCATGCCTATCTTAACATGCAGAGTGATAAATATGCAAGGAACAACACAATGTGCTGCGCAGGTTCTTACCTCTTGTCTTAGGTTTACCAACATCTAAACCACATATGTAACCATGCAGTAAAACAACTAACTATCTAAACACCTAACTATCTATCCCCGGGGAGTCAGAAGAGTGATTATTTGTGAGTAATGTATTATTTCCATGTATAATAAACAAATTACAGGTAGCTGATATTTATGTTTACAACACATGAGCAAGAAAATATTCTAACAATCAGATAGCCAATTGTTATATGAACCACATACATTACTCTAGGTGAATTTTTCACAAATTAAATCAGAAATCATTCAACAAGACATAGGTCATAAGGTTAGAACGATCTCACGATTCATGGACACAAGCTGAAAAATAAAGTAGTTCATCTTTCTGCCATCCGTGTATAACATTTGGAAACTTCACATCCCTTTCTCCAACAGGAAAACTAAAATATTTTATTGCAAAAGGAAGTAGTTCTTCTTACAATATGTCCTCCAGTCTTACTGGGAAAAAGCTCTTTTCTTCTCTACATTTCCTATTTTTATACCAAAAACAAAAATTGGTTGGGCTGCCCAAAGTGACCTTTGGGATTCCCAACCCCTTTGTCTTCCCAATGTTTCATTTTTTTCCAAAAAATCCTTTACAAACTATTAAATTACAGCAAAGTTGACCGGTCCTTTTGAGAGGAGGGTCCCGCTTGGTTCTCCAAGAATTTTCTCCATGCTGCTACCTCAGCAGCAAGTCCTTCAAACGAGCTTGGTTCTAAGAACTGAATGCTTAGCTCGAACTTTTCATCCTGGTTTTTAATGGCCTCTACCCTGGCTGTGTTCAATCGCACCTGCTCTTCTAAGAGCTGCACACTGACGGCTGTATGGCCTATTTCATTTTTCAGGATTTGGTCATCAATAGATTTGATGCATTGTACTCTGGCCTCTTCATCTTGCTGCCCCTTTTGCAACATTTCTACAAATGCATCATGATCAGGGAACTCATATAGCCTCTGCTCGGCTTCTACCTGACATCGGTTGTAGGTAACCAGGGCTCTCCTGAAGAATTCTGTGCAGACTCCCTTGGTCTTCTTGACTGTTTTCTGGAAGTCTTCTGCAGTATTGATAGCGAATTCTATCAGATCGTGGTCCCGTTTAAGGGCTTGTCTATCCTTGGATGGTAGTTCAGCTGGGGCCTCCTCATCGTTCTTCGCCCTGGCTATCCTTGTAGTCAGTACTTCGAGGATGTCTTGAGACCTGTCAACAAAATACGAAGCGGTTTCCAAGATTTCTTCTAGTTGGACATCAATCTGGAGGACCTGGCATCTTTCTTCGTCTAGAGCAGTTTGCAGGTGTAGCACTTTAGCTTTCTGGGCCAGGATGTGTTCTTTAACCGGCTGTAGATTGACCTGCTGTTCCTTTCCTGCCTCCAGCTGCTCTTTCAGCTCTTTAACGTATGCGGTATTGGACTCATAGATAATATGTTGCTGTGCTTCTAGGTCTTCTATCTTTGCCCTCATCCGTTCCTTTTCATTCTTTAAGTCTTGAATTTCCTGATGTGCGCTTTCCAGGGCCTCATGTGCTGCTTCCTTGGCCTGTGCTTCTACCCGGATGGCGTAAATTTCACTCTTTGTGGCCTCCATTTCTCTCAACACATGTTCATATTTTATCTTAAGTCTATTGCCTTCTTCCCTTTCTTTTCTCAGGGTGTCCTTAAGCTGAGAGGAGGTCTTCTTGGATGACTCTATTTCAATCATCATTTTGTCTATGTTATCCTCTGAAGCATGTATTGCTGCAGTCCCGGCTCTTATAGTAAACCTTGGATCTACATCTGTCCCTACCATTATGACCTTATCTGTTATCATTTTCCTGGCCATTCCTTCTGCCTCTACCTTTCTTTCTGTTCTCCTCATTATCCTTTTAGTAGCCTTGTCATAATATACGGTGCTGAAATCAGGGACTTCTTCCCCTTTTTTCTGTACGAAGGGTACTAGCTGAAGCATAGGGGTAGCAGCTATGATGGTAGCAGGCACTTGAGGGATCTGCACCTCAGGATTTTCCTCTCCCTGACCCTGCCCTGATGGTGTTTCGGGAGCTTGCTGTTGCGTCAACTTTATCTACTCAGCCTCCTGCTCTCACAGCTCTTCGTCTAGCTTTCTCTGGGCTTCTTCGGCTGCTTGCCTAGCAGCTTCTTCTGTTTCTCTGGCTGCTTCATCAGCCTTATCTTGCTCAGCTTTATCTTGTTCCGGTTCTTTTCCACCCTTGGTGGGGTTTTTCGGTTTGAATCTCCAGCTGAGTAATGTCATGTTTGGGGCATTCCTGTAAACAGATTCATCTTTATCGAAATGATGGCTGTATTCGAAGAACACCTTGTGTTTCTTGCAGTGCTCAGCCACTCTACCATGAGTGTCATTTCGCTTGAAAGTCATCTCGCCAAAGTGGAACTTCCCTAGTTCCTCTATAAATTCTGCCGCTTACTTCACATTGGCGAAATTGCAGCTTCCTAGCTTAAATGGTAGAGGTGGATAGGCAGTCTTCTTTTTCTGGAACAAGAAGTGACCAACTCCGTTAATAAACACTTGTCTGACTGCCTCTTTGTGTACTATATAATCCGTTGCATACCTGGGCAGCAGATAAGGTGTTTTTGATCCACCAAACATTCTAAGATACATCCCATTTTCTGTCAAGAAATAATCACCATACTCCTCTATTACCTGCATAGCCTCTTCAGACATGCAGTTACATTCCTTTCGGAAGATAAGCGTGTGCAGAGGCATAATAAAATGCTCACATATTTCTCGGTAATAGCTATGGTACTGATGAGCCCCCAGTAGTTTGTAGGCTGCATACACGGGCATTCTTGCCCTATCCCAAACACATTTGAGCCCGGGGAAAGGCTGATGGCATAGTATGCAGTCTATCAGAATGGAACTCATGTAGAACTTAGATTTTTTTCGGGCTTCTCCTCCTCCCAGGGCTGCAGCTACACAAGAAGAGAGACTACTCGATACTAGGCTGGCCCAGTTGAAGATTGTTCCTTCTGTGGCCACATGAAACATAAGAGGTATCCACTCCAATTTGAAGAGTCTACCATTGGCTCTTCCAAAGATCCGGTTTAGCATCAAGGCTATAAACCTATAAGGAGCTCTTAAGCTCGCTGTGTCATGGTCCTCAGTTGCTCTGTGTCTATAAAGCTTTCCTGGTAAGAGCATCCTTCTCAGGGTTTCCAGTAAATCCATCCTAAGGTTCTCTAACCAATCGTTTGACAGGAAGACTTGGGGCTCTGGCAGGTGGTAAGCCAATGCCACATATCCAGAGCTAAATGCAGCATAGCTTTGACCTTCAACATTTCCCATCAGCATTGTGTTGCTATTTGTGTGTGGTAGAATCCATCTCATCACATCAGAGTAAGGGAACAACTCTGGTCTTGTAGCCACCTTCATGATGGTGGATTTTTCAATGTTGGCGTAAATAGGTTCTTCCTCAAGACCCGTGTCTGGGACTTCCCTATGGGAAATCAGTCTGTATATCTCGCCCCATTTGTATTCGGGCTCAATACCAGAGATACATTGGGTATCCTCATATATATACTCCTTCTGTGGGATGACCTCTATTGCCGTCTGTTCTTCGACCACAGGGGCCTTTCTCTTCTGCCTCTTAGACATTGTAAATTATTTCTGCAATGTAAAAAAAAACATTATAACATTTAAACAGTTTGAATTTGTGAACATTGTGCAGCAATACATCTTTTCTCAAATGCATCATAATTGTGACCAGTCCACAAAATCAAATCATAAGTCTCTCATACTGAACAATGAAACTAGCATGCAGTACTGTGCAATGTGCCATTATCTTATGCATAGTATGGTAATGTTCAATGCAACAAATACATATATTGTTCAACCTTATAATTCCTTGAGACTATGGGTGCACCATCTTATGATCCGCTCTATATGAGCAAGCGTATCAATCATACTTATGCCAGGATTAAAACTACACTATTATGTGACCTGCCACTTTCTCATGATAGCGATACATTGAAGAAAAACATTGTAAATTATATGCAGGTGCAGTATTCAATTATCATTCTATTTCCTAGCAAACACAGAGAAGAATTAAAACATCAAGCTTGCGCCTATCAACACTTCAGTCCTACAGCCCAGCAGACACATCACAAAGGAGACGTGTGCGACTGGCAGCGAAACAATTACATTAAGCTGATGGTACATTTTACCCTCCTCGGCGGGACGTAACCACATTTCTGCACAGGGTATCAAAACACGACCCACGCTATCCTCCATAAACGCAGTATTATCACCGACATACCCCCTCTACCCTACTAGGGTTTTAGGCGACAAAAAGCAAAAGGGTCGCGAAGGATGGCACAAGCAACACCGGCTAGGTTCGACCTTCTGCCTCGTTGAGGCTGCGAAAGAATGTGCGAGCGGGACGGCTAAAATCCACAGGCTGGGAATGCACCACTGAAATCCATAAACTACCAAACCCCCACTGCAGCGCCCAAAATCCGGCCACCCCCCTGTCTATCATGGTCGCGCAGCAAGTTTTGGCGCAGACGGCGTAACGGCTGTCTGTGCCTAAACCTTTCAACCCCTGTGCGCGTGAAGCATCGACTAAAAGCGAAGAGCAAAAGGCTTAAATGGTCAACAGCCCCTCTCACCCTAGGTTAATATAAAACTAACTTGTACAAACTTGAGTCCTAGCTGTACAAGGGAAACGCCGGGGACCCCAAACATGGGAGGAAATCAAAACCGCTCAAATGCAAATGGGAAAAAGACGGAAAAAACCTACCTGGCGATCAGGCGAAAAACGAGTTGAGGACGGTTGGAATTCTACTCTTGCCACCTGGAAGCTGGTACAACGACAGCTAGACCTTCACGCACCCCAAAGATTGACAGCTCAACGCTATACACACCGCGACAGTGCTTGGCAATAAACAAACAATACAAAACCCAAACCATCGCACCGTATAAATATATAAAAAATACGCCACACGTGCCAGAGCATTTGAATCGGGCGCAAAACGAAAGCTGTGTCGGGCGACTAGAGCTTCAGGCCCTCCGCAATGGCGGATGGTCCACAATACTAACTCACCCGCACGGCTAAAATAGAACGCGTGAACTACACTCGAGCGTCGACGGATACCTTGATCAAATGACCAAGAATCTGAACCCTCCGCAACGGCGGGCCCTCAGCGTGTGATACCATCCGCAATGGAGGAGGAAGTGATGGCCGAACGCTCTGATACAAAAGCCGGGAGACACACAAAGCACACATCGGAGCGCTACAGAAAGTCAAACCTGCCAAGGTCTGCAACGTCGGCGGTTCGGATGAAAGAGTCAAACCTGCCAAGGTCCGCAACGTCGGCGGTCCGGATGAAAGATACGTCCGCAACGGCGGATAACATGATGGTGAAAGGCCTCGATATGAAGTCGGAGGATAAGAGCCTATCATGATTCGCAACATCGGACGAGGGAGAATTTAAACCCCTCCGATAAAGAACCAAAAACCATCCGATAGAGAATCAAAACTCTCACGCAACGGTCGGAGCGAAAAGGAAAGTTTAAACCCGGAAAAAGCTCGCAACGTTGGAGGGAAGAAGACAATCAAGATCTGAAATCCACCCGCAACGGCGGGACAGTCAAACAAATTAACTCCCAATACAGGAAGGTTTTGAAAGATACGCAACACGACGAGGAACTCAATTAAAGATGGGATTCTTTAAAACATTGAAATGAGGAGAAACCAATCGATTGACACCAACCCCAAGTGCTGGAAGATGCTTCAGCAAATCATAGACCCAAAATCAATAGGCTGAAATCAAGGAACAAAACGACTAATTCAAAGTAAAGGAGGGCCCCAAAATTTTTAGAAGTTTGGGAAAATTGTTGCAGCTGCAACAGGTTCAAGACGCTGAAACCCATGCAATCGACCATGCAGTACCATTCCATATTTAATGCAGTACCACCACTCAACATGCAACGTAATACTCCAAGTTCAATCCGCCATAATCCAAAGCCAAACATGAGGAAAACCTAGCTCTGTCGAACGGCCGATTAATCAAAATGGATGATAGCTGTATGTTCCTACAAACAGAGAAAATAGTTTTTTTTTAAAATTCAGTTTAAGACAAAACATTGCCAGCTATCGTAAAGATTGCTATATTCTTGCTACGCAGGAACATAATAAATAAAGCTATGCTCTCACTGAGATTATGATCAAAACTCCCTGCTCTTCGTCGCCATTCTTTTGGGGTTTATTTTGCAGTGTGCCGGGCCTTCACAACACCTCGCGTTGCGGAAAAACGTTCTGCCCATTTTGGTCTTAGGGTGGCGGTCCTGTTAGCTCCTACTTCTCCATGTGAATATCGAATCATCCAAAACTTGGCACGGTGGCTTAGCAGATAAGCTACCTTACAGAGTCACTGCCATTCATTGACTCAATTGAAATAAGTATATAGTTCGAGAATTTATTGATCTATTCAATAAATTATCAACGGCAGCTATCGATGCAACTGCAATATTCATCATCAACACCAACATAATGAGGCAAGTCCTCGCCTAGAAATCGTCAGCTTACAGACACTTTTCTGCAATGCGAGGTGTTGTGAGGCCCGGCATGCTGCAACGTAAACCCCAAAAAAGAATGGCGAGGAACAAGAGGGAACATTTCCTGTAAATATTAGAAAACGTTTCCAAGGTATAAATATTACAAGACATTACATTTCTATAATGAGGCAAGTCCTCGCCTAGAAATCGTCAGCTTACAGACACTTTTCTGCAATGCGAGGTGTTGTGAGGCCCGGCATGCTGCAACGTAAACCCCAAAAAAGAATGGCGAGGAACAAGAGGGAACATTTCCTGTAAATATTAGAAAACGTTTCCAAGGTATAAATATTACAAGACATTACATTTCTATAAATATTACAAAACATTTCCTATCTAAGTTCGCCTGTCTCATTTATAAAGTCAATACAATCAGAATATGATCGATAGAACAACAGGGATTCTATCCACAATCTTCATTACTGTATGTACAAAATATTATGAACCTGCTTCCCAACTGAAATGCGAGTCTGATTCAAACAGTGGCCTTAAGGACACCGACCCCAAAACCATAGACCGGGAGGAAATAACCGGAAGTAGGAGCTAATTACCTTTACTTTATTGAATGATAGTAGTTCCTTTACTTTTTTTAATACCGAATGTGTGAAAGAAAAAGGAGTCACAGCAATATTCCTTCCCTCTACATTTTCAGTAGAACAGAACCTGAAAGAAATTCCATTCTTCTACTCTAAGAGAAGAATAAGATTCTTCTACTTTAACTTTACTTTTACTTTATGATGGAAAAAAGATCATGTACCATGTGTTTAATAATATATAACTAATACAGTTATAAGTTTAGTGGTGGGTGAATGCTGATAAACACAATTAACTACTTAGTTTTAAAAAAATACCTGGTTGTTAAATTAAAAAATGGAAAATATATAATTTTATATTTATTATTCATAAGAGATTGCACAAAACAAATATTATTTAATATACAAACAAAAAACAAAAACTAATTGTTACCTTTTTTTTAAACCACCATTTACTGAAGCTTATTTAAATCTTAATCAAGATGCAAAACAACATTCAAAATTGAATCCTTCACCGCCCTTCCAAAGGGTTCTAGCCCTTCCCAAAAGTGTAAATTTAAAATTTCCCTTCAAAAAAAATTAAAATTTGAATTTTACCCTTCCAATAAAGAAGGTTATAATTTATATCAACATTTCAAAAGAAGAGCAACATTTGAAATTACCCATTCATATAAATATCTCAAGATGTTGAAACTCTTATGCTATAAAGTTCAACTCATCATTCAAAATATTGTAAATATGATAAATTATAATCACTTACTCACTCAGGTCATGCACTTGGTGCTTAGTTGTTGAAGATGACCAGTAATCATTAATGACTACGAGGCACTAGCCATCTAGATGTTAATATGATTCCCGAGTCACTTGGGGTTGTAATCTAAAGTGTGACAATGTGTCAGCAACTACTAGGCCCGAAAAGAGCTCCAACATTTGTGCCTACTACCTTATATGTGAACCTCGCTACCGATGTCCACTTTTTTTTTCGTCAAAATGAAATTCAAAAGGTAAGTTTGAAAAGTCCTCCTCTACAAGAATTCATTTCTTGCATGAATATCATGGACTCACGACAACTATAAATAACACTCGATGTCATGCAAATACAAATAATGGCATGAAGCTAGGATCACAAATTGTGCAGAAATTGATTTATGCATTGCTATAGAGATGTGTCATTGGGAACACGATATGGAGAAACAATGGTTATTAATAAAATTAAAAAAACAATTGTTGGCTCAAGAATAGTCTTCAGTTTGATGAGTTGCATGATCGTGATGTTATCTCCCTCCGTCCTTCCAGACATTTGTAGTTTCTCACGACATTTGTCCTCGGTGCTACCAAAATAGTTATTACCAATATGATCGGAAGACATTCATTGAAGGTGAAGTCCATAATTTTAGGTCTTCTTCGTGATTATCATGCCTTTTGGTAAGACAATAAAGAGGGTAGTGGAAAGCATAAGCATGGAAAACTATCTCGATATAGAGGTTGTACACATTAATTTTTTTCTTTAAATAATTTAAATTCCTACCCCTGACAATGGATTTAGTGAATCATGGACTAGTACAAAACACAACAAATTTTAGAGCCACAAGCACTTAACTACTCACACCTATAACTTTCTGAAATCAACCATTAATAAACTTTTTTTGGTATTCTCGTTCAATCTAAACCGCAAATCGTTAGACTCAAACATCCAATGAGTTGCAAGGATTCAATTGAATTAGGCCCCTCCATCACATACATGCATGCTTTCACAAGCGCTGAAAGAACAATATTTGGTTTTTTCATTTTTTTGTGTGAAAGGGTTTGGTTAATTTATACTTGCCCATTAAAGTACAATTATTTATATTGCCCTTCATCTCTGAAGGGCTCAGAGAATAAATTCCCTTCCAATTGAAATTAAGACCCACCCTTCAAATTTGATCATTGATGCAAAATAAGGTTACATGAAATCAATCTCTGCTGTACACTTGTTTTGTTACATTTGGATTAATATTGTTGATACACTCAAAGAAATTCAAAATGTGAATGAATCCCTCCTCTACACTTGTTTTGTTACATTTGGGTTAATAATGTTGATACCCTCAAACAAATCCAAAATGTGATGTAGTATCAAAATAAATAAGTATGGGTATAATAAAAATGGAAAAAATAAATAATAACTTTAGATTATGTTGATAATAAGTTATTTTTTTTAATAATGTCAAGAGATTTTTTTAAGTTGAATTAATGGTTTATAAAAGCTAAAATTGTGAGATTGTTATTTTATTTTATACGAAAAAAATATTATGTATGATTTGTTTAAACATATATAATAAAAATGAGAAAGAATTAAATAATGACTTTAGATTATGTTGGTAGATAGTAATAAGTTTTTTTTTTTTTCTAAATATGGAAAAAAATTAAATAATGACTTTACATATGTTGGTGGATAGTAATAAGTTTTGTTTTGTTTTTCCAAATATGGAAACAAAATAAATAATGGCTTTAGATTATGTTGGTAGATTAGTAATAAGTTTTGATTGGGATTTTTAAAATAAAATAATAATTATTGGAATGAAATAAAGTAATAAAATTTATTGTAATTAATCATTTTTATTTATTTTATTGTATTTACATGAAGATTTTGTACTATTATGTTGTAAAGTTTGTCCATATTAAGTCGGCTAAAAATAATATTGGAGTATGAGGGAGATGTTGTAACACTATGTTGTAAAGTTTATCGATATTAAGTCGACCAAAAATAATATTGCCAAGTATGAAGGAGATTTTGTAACGTTTGTTCATGAGAGAGATATTGTAACATTTGTTGATATAAGTCCGCAAAAAGCAATATTTTCTTCCTAACAAAAGAATAATAAAAAATAATAAATATCATGACCGCCATTAATAAAAAGACTTGCATTATTGGAAGTTAGTAAACTTGTATTTAGAATGGAACTAAGCTAACGCATCAATCAATCACCATATAATAAATTACATAAATTGAAGGAACTTGGTAGAAGAATAGGTGAAAATTTGGACCAAATATATCTGAACACTTTCTGACTTTGTTTTAATTTTGTACTTAGATAACGTTCAGAAACAAGATGTGCAAATTCTGGCAGGGTAGTGGTACGACCAGAACAAAGATATCGTCCTTCAGTAGTTGGTATGGCTAGAGAAAAGTTAATTCTTGTGACTTGAAATACATTTGAAAGAGTTATGAGTTCCCGCAAGAAGCTTCTACCCAATTATGATGCAATGGGAGTGTGTGAGCGAAAAAAAATAGGAATGCGCATGCACACTTGGATGCGTGCACACATTCCTGATTCGGTTATGCCAAACCTCCACGTTAGCTTGGTGATGTGGACATTAAGAGCATGTACGCGCCCCTAGGCACATACACACGTGTTTAGTGCGTACATGTTAAACACGCATGCACGTTCCTATGTTTTTTATAATAATAAAAGCCAACAGTGAATAGTTCATTTCCACTTAGAGGCCCGTGTGCGTGCAATGACATTGGAAAGCTACAGTTGGAGTCTCCTAGGAGCCCAAAACAAGTGTCCAAGCACCCCAAAGTGACACCCACGACCATTGGAATAAGGTAGGTGGATTACTATTTACATTTTGTTGTATTTTTTTTTGTTTTTTTTAATGTTTTTCATTGTTTTTCAAATAAATTCTAAAATTAAAAAAAATTGCAAATGAATTGAAATCGAACAAATTTGATATTGCAGATACATTACCTATATCATAATAACAAATACCAATGAACAATCCCAACAAAGCAGTGAAACACACCAATTAGAGGACCCAATAAACCCTAAATTAAACGAAGAACTCAATGGTGAACCGTGAGAAAACCCCGAAGATGAATTAGATGAACCACCATAAAACCCCGAAGGTGAATTACACGGGGATTTAAACCAGCTAAGGATATTGAGTGATGAACTGAAGAACACCAGGGAACCCTCTTGGGTTTTCCTCACCCCATCACTACAAAACGTAACCAAGTCTATCAACATTTCCCACAGTGAGATAACCAATTTGAGCCAATATAGGGCTCAAAGAACATTATGCCACTAGTATATCCAAAGAAGATATAAAAGACATTAATATCACAAAATCCCAACTGTGGAGCAAATTTATAGATCCAAGAATAAGACAACCTCCAGATGTGAGGAAGAAGCGAGTTTTCATGGACTAGTGTAATTACTAGCCATGGAAAGAAAACTGGAGGAAGATATGGCTCATGTTTTTTGACAAACCTCCATGCAAAAATGTCAAGGTCCCACAGTATTTTCTCAATAAACTATGGATCGAGTTTGTGTTAGGGTTCCATGTTAACTACTTTGACATCACCAAGTTCTAGGGCGTCGGTCTTGGCTCAGCCAAAGATCAAGCTCACACCCACTAGAACCCACTCAAAGGACCTCCTACACCTAGGCGAGAGCTAAACCCGCTTCCTCAACCCCTTGGGTTAGGTAGCAGGCTAGATGAGATCAATGATTCCATTAAACATGTCACACGACACCTTCTCAGGCATACCACATTTGTGGCTGTGTCCTCACAGAGCAAGCAGGACCACCTAAGAGACACACTTTTGCACAGTCTACCGATGGCGGGTGAGGGAGAGCAGCTACAGGTGGTAGCTAGGATTATCCATCTAGATCGATGGGACTAGTGCCACATCGTTGTTCTCATCATGGGAATCCATGCCATGTTCCCACATAGGAGCATGCCACAAAGAGATACCTACAAAAGGTTAGTTAATTTTTTATTTAATGTTCAAGTATTTTGATTATACGTTATGCAATCTCATAATTTCTAATAAGTTTAACTTAGGATCAGATGTTGATGACTTGATTTGTTTTAATGTACATTTATTCAGTGCTAAGTCTCCAGCACCCAGGTGGCAGGACATTGGTTCTTTCAACCTAGATAGAGCCAGGGCAGCTGTAGAGGAAATCGCAGCACCATATAGATAGGTAGTTTTCTTTCAGTAATTAAATGCAATGTTAGTAGGTAATCTTGTCATCCAATTTAGTTAATATTTAGTAATTGAATCCAAATAATCTTGTGCTTGCACAGGTGTTCATAGGAGTGAGTGACCATCCATCTTTGCCAGGGATCAACAGATCCCCTCGTGTGTAGGTATCGTGTAATAAAGTATAAATTTAATTTTAGTTTTGATGGCTTAGCTTTTTATAGTTATATTTTTCATGTACTAATATACGAGGCCATGAATATGTAAGCAGGTTCAAGCACATAGGCACGTCGGTGTCACTATCTCTCCATTGACTTCCTTTTTCCCACCATATATGCCAAGTGTAGCCCCTGGCATACATGTCCCTTTCCCTTCATACCTCCCACCCTGTTCCATCCATCCCTTGCCTCCCATCCACCACCACACTTCCATCTAGCTCCCCCTTCTTCATCACAACCTTCACTCACTCCCCCCTGCCCCACCCATCCACCCCCTCCCTTGCAATTTCCCATGTTTCCACCCTCCCCCCTCCAAACATGATACACCATCCATCCACATTCATCCATCCCTCAACTCCATCCCNCCCCCATATTCCCCCACCACCCTCATTTCCCATTCCAGAGTGGCCCATTCCATTCTACAATGAGTTGGGGTTTATCGTCCTACATCACCACTTCACCCACTCCAATCCATGCCCTCTCTCACTGTGTCCCCTATTTTTCTATCCAATGTCGATGTGGCTACATCCTTCTCTATGCCATCCACCCTAGCATCGGAGCAGGTTGTCTATCTGACTACTCCACCTGCCAGCCCCGAGGACCAGCCTGTTGTGTTCACGGTGAAATTGATTAGTTTATAAAAATCTTATGCAATATTAATGAAAATTAACATAGGAATTAAATTGTATGAGTTATATTATTGTTTAAATGTTGCAGGATGGCATTGCCTAGAGACTTGGATCAAGGAGGAGGGCAAGCCGATCACCACTTATGATCTCATTTAAGGTGAGGTATTTAAGATTTGAAAACTCAATTTTGATTTTTAAATTGTGTTTTATACTTGTATAATTTCCTGTAGGAGCTGACATTTGATTGTTGTCATTTTAGAGCCCAAGGGGAGGTGGTCGAAGGGGCCAAAAATACTGAGCTTCCTCTGGCTCAAAGAAGAGGAAGATCGATTTTGGAGGTGCATTTGGGAGCTTCGAGGGTGGGCAAAAGGATTGAGATACCCTCCTATGTACACTAGCCATGATGTGGCATTTTGGCATGAGTTGCCATATTTTGTAAAGGGCACGAATTGCCATTGTATAGACATTGGGAACGATGTTCCATTTTTCACTACTATTGTATATGATTGGAAATTTGTGTATACGAATATATCATTTTGCACCTATTTATATTACTTTTCCTTTGATTACATATTTTCATACATTATGTTAAATGCAGTAGTAGATTGGAATTGATGCGCTTGCAATACTTATTGTTGATGAAGCAATAAAGTCTGTATGTTCACAATAAAATGCATAAAATTTTTAGTGACTATAGGTTAGTTAACAAAAAAAATAAACCACTGCATAAACGTGTACAATAACAATGATAATTTTAAATACCAAATACCTGATCTTGTAAATCATAGTGCAAATAATTTTTCAATCTAGCAAATTTTTCCATGAAGTATTCCTCTTGCTACCAAATAAATTTGTTGAGATCTTTTTCTAGTTTTCCAAGCCTCCCTTCACCTCTCAGCCCTTCCATTTGTTGTTTTGACTTGTAATACCTAGCTTCCTCCTTGTTATTGCATACCTAAACCCTCAGGACCTATACCTAACTAGAAACCTAACTTAAAACCCTAGATTTCTACCTTTCCAAACCCTTCCTCCCTTCTCCATATCCTAACCTACTCGCTTACCTTTCCACCTCTCCTCTCTCATTTCCTAACCCTAAGCTTGGAATATCATACTTCTATCCTCGGCCTATAGGATCAAACCTTGGCCCCCTTTCAAAACCCCTTCTCTAGCCTTAGCATCCCTCATAGGACTCTACAAGTTAAGCTCTCTAAAACCCTAGCTACCAACAACTCCTAGATAAGAATCAATTATAACTAAAGTTGGTCACTCATTCCACGAGTGTGTAAGATTTTTTCCTTCTCTCTCCTCCACAACAAGCACACCAAGTAACCTTAAAGTTTCTCAAATGCCACAATCCCTAGCCTTCTTCTCTCACAAATTATACAAATTTAAATAATTTCTTTGCTCCTCAAGATGAATTTCATGAATAATGTCATCTATCCCTTTGTTGAACCCTAAATCCTATTGAACCAACATACTAACACCTACCCTCTCCCTCCTCAACGTTACCTTCCTTTGTGATAGATATACAGTCCTAGAGGATGGTGTATATCATTGAAATTTCCAACCATACATAATAAGTTTTGACAATGATCTACAAGTAAATTTGCACTACAAAAATACCAAAAAGACTTCTAAAAATCGTGTACAAGATACCATCTTTGTTGAGGACTATAATATAGGTACTTGTTGGCACTCTTAACTTGACAAGAAATTACTATTTGGGACATTCATAGTAAAATTTGTCATGGATGGAAAATACATTTAGTTTGAAGGTCCCATTCATTGACCAAGTTGGATTGACAATACTTGTAGTCCACTTGCATTTACCTAACAATTGTATTCCTAATTGAAAACTTGAAACTAACATAGCTATTGCATCTTTACTTTTATTGGAAGTAACATTTTGGGAGATTCATACTAGGCTGAAAGTTATCATTGGTTTGACAATCTTATTCATTGTCCAAATTGGAATAGAAAGCACTTGTTTTCCTTTGGTATTTACATAGTAATTATTCTCTCATTTTGCAAGCTAGAAATTGATATTGGAATGATCTTCTCTTACCATTTGATTGAGGGGAAATTTCATAGTATTGATGAGATGAGAATCATATTGAACAAGACTATTGTTGGCTTGCATTTGTTACATCTACTTGGAAAACATTGAATTTGATAAATTTGGCAACTCATATCATTTGAAGATGAAGTTGACATTGCTTAATATCATTGAATACATAAATATTTGTTATTCTATTGTTGAGAACTTGCAATTTTAACGATCTCTTGTACTTGTTGCTCTGGAATAGGCTAACTGAAGTTTAAGGGTTAGCATGCATAACCCACGGGGTATTCACTTAGTGAAACCATGCCATAGCATGTTCATTTGTGGCATATGAAACAATACCCCTATTTTCAAAAAATATTGGAAAATACCTCCAAAAATCGTTTTTTTTAACCCCCTCCCAATATGCCTTCCCAATTTAAAAAAAACCCCTATTTTCACTATATATTGCATGTATCCATTTTTACATTTACATTTTTTATACCCCTTTATATTTCTACCTAGTATATTTACCCAAGCAAAGAAAAATAGCAGTGTCCTTAAGAAAGATCATGGGCAGTGTTGCTCAGAGAAGTTCAACCAAGGGAAATTAGCTCTACAACCGTGTCAGACACCTTAGGTGATGTGAAAACTGAGAATGTAAGAATCATCCGATCTAGATACTCTTTTCTGATTTTAGATATAATGCCCCAACCCTTATGGAGAAAAACAGAATTTATGTTTGTTTAAGTTTCAAGTTTGTGTTTAAGTTCTTAGACAAGTAAGTCTAAAGCAATTTGTTATAAAAGTTTTTTTTTTTAAGTAATTGTCTTCTTAGAAAGAATTGGTGGTTTGTATATATTTTTTTTATTCCAAATGAATATTAAGAAACATTTTTTCTTTGGAAAAAAGATTCCAATTTATTAAACACAATTTTTAACCATGTTTTTTCAAAATAAAGTCCATATTTATCACACTAAATACACTTCCTTTCTTTATTTGAATTAAAATTACCATTTGAATCTTCATATATAGTTTTCCTTGTGTTTGATTTCCTCTTATGTCACATAGACAAATCTCTATCATCTTTCCTTATGCTTTGCTTCAAGAGGATGACAAAAATTGTCATCCTCATTTTAAATACTTATTTTTTTATTTAAATTAAAATTGTCATTCTAAATCTTCATGCATGGTTTAGCCTTATCTTTTATTTCCTCTCTCACAAATCTCTATCTCCTCTCTTCTTCTATCACACAAATCTATATCTCCTATCCTCTCCTCTTCTATCGCATAGACAAATCTATGTCTCATTTCCTTATGCTATTCTACGAGAGGATGGTCAAAATTGTCTTAGAGTCCATTTGAGGGATGCTCCTACAAAAGCATCCCTCGTAGTTCATCAAATGTCCAAGGCTCAGCTCTTCCTGATAGACTAGAGATTCTTAAAAGAACTTTGAAACACTGGGACAAATGATTAAGTATATAGAGATAAGATCCTTATTCTCTGGTTATGGTTTGACATCCACTAACTTAAGAACTAGTCCCTTAAATAATCATGGTTCCATTATAAGTCTTGTACAAGGATTTCAATAACAATCATCTATCAAAGAATCCAACCATAATAGATAAATCCCAAATGCCTTATATGTCGCAAATATGAGAAGCAATTTGATTGTGATGACCGAGGAGAATTTGCTAAGGGGCATCGACAGTCATGGATTTTCCAACCCATTTAATTTCCATAATTGCTCCTTGGGGTTTAACGTCGACCAATCCAAGACGACCATCTTCCTATGGAAGGGACTAAAAAAAATTCATTTGTCTCTATTTTTCACTTATCAGTGATCACTGCTCTGTGGCTTTGGAAAAAAAAGTCTAGGTACTACATGTTGGAAAATATCTAGACACTAAATGGTACCCTCAACTGAAGTTTTGTTAAGTTCTGAAGTGAGAGTTGAATCATCTGTGAAGTGGTCACTAAACAGTTCCCCACCACTAGCAAGTACTACGGATATCTTGGATCTGCCCTGGTCACTAAATAGTTACCCACCCCTAGAAGATAATCGAAGGAATTTGCTGCAACGACATAGAATTATGGAGCTAAGGGGCATAAAGTGTGAAGTGGGAAAGAGATATTTGAAGAGGGATTTCTTGGAAAATCCTATCCTTAACATACACTCTGGTTTAGGCATGTGAGAATAGGGTTCAAACTTCTCGAGTGAAGAAGTTTCCCAATCCTAGCCACTAAAGAATATTAAAAATGAATTCTTATTCAATCATGTTATAAACCATGTCAAATTTTATTTTGAGAAAGAAAATTTTTCCTAGTTTCCTTTGCCCACTTAATACTTTTTTAAGTGAGAAGGCTATTCAGAATAAAATAATCTTTCCTAAATCCAATCTGTTCAAAGTTTTCTTGAAGCTGTTCTATTCAGGATGAAGTATTCTTGAAGCTATATTTTCGGTTCTGTAGTCAAAACACCCATGGGATACACCACAACACTACTCACGTAAAGGCCAAATCAAGTAGGAAACCTTGTTGAAATTGAAAGCTTTTCAAGTTCCAATATGGTATTGCATTGTGTTCACATGGAATTATCCACTGCTTTAAGTAAATATAGGCCGATAAATTTATAATCCAAAATCAGGCTTCCAAAATTGACATCCTTACCATTTTATCACTTGACTTGCTCTTTCATGGTATAGTGAAGTTCTTCAACTGAAAGCATCGATAAAATTTGAAGTTAATTGTAGCCAAGGGCCCTTTGGAACATTTTCAATTAATTTCTTTGTGGGGATCATGTTTGAGGCTCAAATTTCTATATAGTTATAATATTAGTTTCACTATCTAAGCGAAGAAATTTTGTTACAACGAGACACAGGAATATACACCACTCAAACTATAAAAAAGCATGTTAATAACCAAGGGAATTACCAGAGCTACCTGAGATTCAACAAACTTGAAAGGTTAGAAAACCATGCAATGCATGCACCTTGGATTGATCTAAATTTTTTCATGTAATTTACTGAGTAAGGCATAGGTATTAGAACATTAGTGAGCAAGGCATAGGTATTAGAACATTATTGCATATGCCTTTTGCTTCATTTGTTCTGGTATGAGTACTTATTTGAATGTGAATCAGGGCTATTCATGAAAAATACCATTCTAGGAAGAGACTGTCATGAATGAAATTCTTTGCTATATTTACAGTGGGCAGCTTTTTATACTACACACTCCCTGGATACATATTCACAATTCTGACATTTTTCTCATGGGTTTGTTGGATATGGCCACATAATATCACAGCTAATCAAATTGGTCCAAGATACAAGGGTTTGGGTCTTGGAGCCTTCTCCTTCAATTGGGATGGAATTTCAGCATATCATGGAAGTCCCACTACACTCTTCTTCCACTCTGCCCATGAGGAATGATCGATACCATAGAAAACAATCTTCATATTAAAATAAAATTGACTATCTATTATGAGGCATGACTTGTTTTGTGTAAAAGACCATCGATCATAGTACTGTAGTACTACCATTTTACTATTTAATTTCATTTAAATGTAGTTGCATGTAGATCCAATAGCTCCTATAGCAAACTGTAGGTAATATGGTGAGGAATAGATAATTGCTATGCTCCTATCACCACATCATCATTTCTGCCAAATGAAGAACCTACAGAGCAAAGATGAGAATCGGTCTTCCTGTTTCAAAGAGTACTTTACCACTATAGAAATTCAATCATGTGTTTTCCAAAAAATTTCAAGTCCATTTCAATCATGCAAACATTTATTAAATGTGGTTTTCTGCTCAGACCTGTTCTCACCATGTTTCCATCCCAAAGGCATGAGCACTTACAAAATAGCTCATGATGAGGAATATACAGCTTCCTCCATTGTTAGGCATTGGAGATCTCCTACAGATTAGAGCACATTTTTGTTGCACAAACCCCGTAACTATGACATTCCCTTTTGTACCAAATTCAATCATTAGTATTTAGTGTTTATTGAAAATGAATTCAACCCACAAACATTCCTAAAGAAGAAAAGCCAACAGCCATGGATGCAAAAAATATATACAACTGCACCTTAATTTACTTTTGAGGTACCACCATCTCTCCACTATACAACTAGCTGACTTCCATAGTGGACAAAGATGGATTTCATGACTTAATTCTCTGGGTTACACAAAAGGTGAATAACCAATGTAGCATATAACAATGAATATATCATGTTCATTACAATATACCTACAATCATAGAAGGTCATGAGATACCATAACCAATACCAGATTTCAATAGGATCAATACTTAATAACAACTGTAAGGACAAGAAAACAATCTATTCAACAAATCATGGTTTACTCACAGTATAACATATAAATTTATGCTAAAATAATGTCCAAATAACCACAAAAGGTCTGAGCCTAAACATCCTTACAAAAGCATTAATGCATCTAAAAACAAATATAAAACCTAATTCCTCCTAGATCTAGTGAAAAAAATCATAAATAATAACCAAATTCAGCAAGATAGGCATCTTTGAGGGTACGTTAAGTTCTATCAAAAATAGATCAAGCTACCTCTAGGAATTACCAATCCCTCTGGTCCACATTTACAACTAATCTAAAGAAGGTTCAGTTTCCTCAACATAAACCAAGATCTATATGGCAATCGAGTCTTCCTTTGTATAAAGTGTACACCTATTAGGCTAAAAATCATAAAGAAAGAACTCTATCGGAATGAGGAATCACTAGGAGTGCTAAAATCTAAGGGGAATTTATAAGCTCTAAAAATTCCAGAGCAACTCCCTGGATCTGTATGATGCATGATAGAGTTAAAATGCAACACATAAACCAAGGTGACTCCAGAGTTGGTGAATTTTTCCATATGATATCCTTTCAATGGCTGGAACTATTCATTTTGAAAGTTATGCAAAACAATGGCATTCAGTTTAGCATTTTGCTAAGTAGTCCAGTCTCTAGAACTAGTGGTTTTGTAAATGCCAAACTGACAGCCACTAGAAATGAATTTAACCTTATTTTTTGACAGTAAAATCATTAGACCTATCCAACATATGTTATTACCTTCCCGTGAGAAGTCCATGGCCATGAAGCGAAAACAACTGCCAAAGTTTAGCTAGACATTTATGAGGCCTAAAAAATGGAGCACAATTTCCTGGGTCTTCCAATGTATTAGATACGATAAGATAAGATTCAATAAACAAAGCAAGGTACTATTGACATTAAAAATAGATTCAATAAACAAAGCAAGGTACTACTGAGAGTATTTATTATTTAATCAGCTTAGGCTAACAGACATAGTGATATAAAGAGAATACATGCATCCCATGATGATCAACTTGTGACATCCTTTGAGGCCGAAAAACACAAATGTTTATAATGCCATGCCAAAATAATCTACTTACTATTTCGTTCAAGTACTTTGGATCAAATAGTATCATCAATGCCAACATTGGAGCCTACCAAACACAATCTGACCTATATTTTGTGGAAAAAATCATTTCACCAATCAAACATTTAATATTAGCTATCTGCAGTTAGATTCATTCTCCCACGAAATGAAGGAGCTTTCAAAAGAACTTGTATAATTACTGTCACTCACGAGACAACTAGATTATTTGATACCACGGGAAGCTAATCATGATGACCACAAGGAATTTCAATGATGGCACAAAGACTATACAGTATAAAAGTGTAGATGAGAGAAAGAGAAATTCTGAAAAAAAATATGCTATAGACCCAATCAATTTTATTTTAGGCTAATCTTCCAAGTTACTTAAACCTGAAGGAGACAAGTTGTATGAGTTATCATACTTCAAAAAATGGAACTCTCAGAAACACACACCAGTTCTACTTAGAAGTACCAATAGATAATATATTTATAGGAGTTAAAACTAATTGGTGTACATCTACTTTAAATTTATTCATGATCATTGTGATGAGGAAAGAACTCTAAATAGGAAAGAGTTCAAAAATGTAATTGGCTCCCAACCACCTAAGTTTTATGCATCAAATTCAGATTAAAAAGGCAAAATAATGGTGAACACAGGCTTGGCAGAATAACTCCAATGATTTTCATTCTAGTATTCTGCAATGACTCAAATTCAGACAAACGTTTATGCCATGCTCCAGTCTCACAAACTACACTCCCACCTATGGCTATTTGTGTGTCCCAATTTAAATTCATTTATGGTTATAAACCTCAACCATGACACATAATTAGAAAAATATATCCAAAATTTGTTATATGACTATGTTCCAAATTGACAAACATGGCTTTGCATGATCCAAGAATGGTATGTTTGTGAAGCCATATTCCATATCAGCTGACTCAAATTTCAGATAGATATAAATAGAAAGAGAGATTTAACTACATGAAAAATGTGCACACAAATCAATTCAATCCCAGCTGCATTATTCATTTTTCCACAAGCCCAACAATCTAGAAATTTGTCAACTTGAGGAAATACGAATACACAACAAACAGTGCAACAGACCAATCGGACATGAACATGAAAGCAGGTCTTCACCACTTGGACTAAACCATATTTCTTGCATCATGCCCTGGAGAACAAAACCAAACCCGAGAAGGATTATCAAATGGGCTCAAATTTAACAATAGCACTAACATCAAATATCTATGAGCTAGAAGACACAAGAAAAACATATCACAAAACAAAAATCAGCACAATGTTTAAACAAATCTAACTGGAAACCAAAAAACTAGTTACCCTCTACAAGACTCAATAAAACCCTAAAATATCTTTTCAAATAATGCTGCAAAAGCACTTGCCAACTTAAACATTACTTCCTTAAAACCTAAGATTAGAAACCCAATTAATGTAAGATCAAATAAATAATGCGTTCAGTTAAACAGCACACAATCACACATCAAATTTTACTGTCAAACTATTTTCTCCAAACTCAAAATATGCTCTCAACCAAATTCCCCAGCACTCTTCAATTTTTCTGCTAAAACCAACACTCTACAAATTTTCTACTAGAACCTACTCTCAAATCTCAGTACATGTACTCAAAGTCAATAGAACAAGTTACAATCGTGATCAACTATGATACATATACTTACAAAAATCCAATCTTTCTAGACGCAAAACTATTCCAAAACAACCATGATACATAAATTTACAAAATTTCAATCTTTCCATATTCAAAACTATTCCAAAATGCACAATAGGTATGATACATATTTGACAAAACCCAACACAAACATTGCATATAATTGAAAATAAGCCCCACGCAGACAAAATCATGAACAAAACATAAAATCATTCACTGCACACTATGAGGAGATGTATTTTACCATAAAAGAAACATTTTCTTGTAAAAGATAATTTCGTATTCTTCGAGTGAAGAAAATACATTTGGGATTTTACAGGGAGGAAATATAATCCAATTGAAGAGGAGACATGTATAGGATATCTGTCACTTCTGTTCATAAATCATTTATACACTGCTTTGTATTGTAGAAGATGGTTTCATATTCACTGGATGAGGAAAATTCTTTTGGAATTTTATAGAAGAAACTATAGTCAAAATGAACAAGGAAATCTGGCATTTCCCATTTGTTTGGAACACATCAGAACCTGCCTCAAACTGTTCACAAAAAATTTACTGCATAATGCAATAGGATGTATTGACATGTAAAATTTTCTTATTGGAAAATATATTCAGAAATGTTCACTGAATGAAGAAAATTCATTTGGGATTTTACAGATGAAGTATAATCCAATTGAACAGGGCTTCCAACTTGTTTGGGACACATATCAACACCTAACTAGTTCTACCCTCGTAAACAATCATTCTCATCTGTTGATCAAATAGCAAAAGGTTCTACATTCACTAAAGAAATGTGGACATGCATAGGATATCTGGCACTTATGTTCATAAATAATTTATACACTGCTTTGTATAGTAGAAGATGGTTTCATATTCACTGAATGAGGAAAATTCATTTGGGATTTTACAAAAGAAAATATAGTCAAAATGAACAAGGAAAACTGGCATTTCCCATTTGTTTGGAACATATAAGAACCTACCTCCTACTGTTCAGAAAACCTTTACTGCATATTGCAATAGGATGTCTTGAGATGTAAAATTTTCTTTGTAGAAGATATATTCAGAGATGTTCACTAAATGAAGAAAATTCATTTGGGATTTTTACAGATGAAATATAATCCAATTGAATAGGGCATCTGGCATTTCCAACTTGTCTAGGACACATAAGAATTTGTCTAGTTCTACTCTCATAGAGAATCTCTCTAATCTGTTGATCAAATAGCAAAAAATTCTACATTCAGTAAAGAAATGTGTCACAACCTCTATCATCCTCCACTCGGCTTTTGTTTCCTTTCTGTAAAATTGAAGAGAATGGTCATACTAAAAGTTAATTTGGCCAAGTGCAGAAAAGAAAAAGCATGACATGACTATAAGTTCTACATTTACTCAAGAAATGTGACACCAAATACTCTATCAGTGTAGACACCCATATTTTCTTTCTTTATTGTCAACTTGTTTGGGACACATATCAATACTTGACTATTTCTACCCTCATAAACAATCTTTCTCATATGTTTATCAAATAGCAAAAAGTTCTACATGATGTAATCCAATGGCCAACCTTCAAACTCAAACCGATATACTTAGTGTTTCCATAGGCCTTAATTTTACTGCAGAATCCTTGAGATCCATCTTCATAATGAGGCCACTATTATCAGTTGAATCTTTCTTTTAATTTTTACCCAGGCCAAGGTAATACAGAAAGAGGTGCTAATTTCATTATAGAAGAAATTGCAAATAATATGTTTCTTTAGAATGTGTATTAAAGCCCCAATAATCCATGTCAGAGGAATTAAGAGAGCCTTCTACCTTAAATATTTGGTCCACCCATTACATCCCTAGGTAGTAATAAGACTATTAATGATAGTCTCTACTTGAGGAACCTAGTTTTCCGTTTCCTCCTTCCAACCCATGAGGCTAATAGAAGAATGGGTGACAACTTAAAAAATTGGATGAAAAGAAGTGAGTAAAACAATTTCAAAACACTTCCTCTCTTTAACACATGGGGTATATGGTTAGAATTGAATGCAAACATTCTTCAAGACATGGAAGTGCCTTATTTATAATGTGCATCACAAATCATAACAATTAATAAGAACACTAAATTTCCATTCATGCATATAAAACAAAGAATATTGGAAGAACCAGTTATCAAGAAGAGGGGCACTTGGTGTTATTTCAATAAATATAACTAGATACACCAAGAGATACATTGAGAAATTTTTTTTATTTTTATGTATGATTCTTATTATTTTCAATTGAAAGCAATCCTAGGGGGGTGGGAAGGGGGGGAGGGTCTCCAACAACAACTCTGAATTTATGCCACTAAAACTCAACATAGCAGCAGAGTCTCTATAAAAAGAATATTACTGGACTACAATGCTGGATTGCAAGTGGAGTTTCAAGAAATATTCCAACCAAGGATTCCAGTGGTAATTAATGGAACTTAAAGCAAAGAAAATGTTCTAACCTTAGGAATTGTCTAAGATTGAACAAATATTTTTATTTCAATCTAATAAGTGCATTAAGAAGACACCAATCTTGCAATGCATGTATAAATTTATATAGGTTAAAGAATGTATAATAATTTTTATGAACTTATGATTGATATTTTTATACAAGACACACTCTCTTTGTATCCAGTATGGTTGTGGTGGTTATCCTAAAGAGTACATATTGTTGGTAAATTACAACACTAATAAATAATTTATGGGTTCGTTGGTTTGCTATATAGGCTATAGTGTTGTGCAATAGCATGCCACAACCATATATCCTCATTTCTTCAAATGTGGTGTAGTTGAAATTATTACTTCAGTGATTTTGTCAGACTGTTCGATCCACCCTGCTAAGTCTCCGACCAATGGAAACAAAAGAATGATACCTAATACCTATGCTCAACCACTCCAATTATGATTGTCACAATTCTTATGGATAGCAATGATAGGGAGTACTCGGGGTTCCAACAGAATATGTACAATAAACTGTCATATGTACCTACTCGCCAAGATTGCACTGTTGCAAGAATATATGGTCATATTTCACGTACTTGGTCCAATATTGTTTGTATTTTGCAATTCCAATTTCAAGCCATGGTTTCATGTTTCCATTGTAATGTATCAGTGATTCCTTTGCAATATCTGTCCGACTAACACTAGGATTATAACCAAGGCCTAGAACATGCCAAGAATTATCTAGTGCATAATTAAGGTTGTAAAAGGTGATCAGCCCAAGTGGTAGGATGCCCAGTTTCCATAGCTGTCTGTCCTTGTTCTAATATAAAAATCATGACACAATAGTCATTTTTAGACAAAACCAAATGTTAATGTCACTTCATTGCAGAAACCACAAATAAAGCACCAGGAAACCAAAAGCAAAATGTCAATGTATACTTACTTGTACATGCGTTGCCCCTTTATTCTATTGTACCAACAACATTGAAGCTCAACACCTTTAGGTCTATCCATTGGCAGCAGTTAAGACTATTTAGGCTACTCTGGGGAACAAAAGAGGATTACCCACTGCTGCCACAGGAGAGGCCCAAAAAATCAGAGTTGTTGCAGTTGGGTAGAAGAAACCGACCCCCATTCCTTGCAGCTTGTTGGATTATGGAAAATGCTAGACTAGCTTCAGTGGACCCAACAGTACTATGTGCAAGAAGATTGAAATAAGAGCTTGAATTAGTAGCAGGATTAAGGTCATTTTGATGGAGATCTAAGGAAATTGGTAGGGCACTTGCTGAGGGTGTAGCAGACGTGGATGGCTCATTTTGTGTTTTGAAGACAAGCTGTTCTATAGCTACAATTCTCTTGGCCCTCGTATTCTTTCTGCAACCCCCACCAATAGGTACAGTCCTCAGAGTTCCTCCTTTGGTTTAGTACCTTCTGCAAGTCTTGCAGAAATGACGAGGTTGTGATAAACTATAGTTGTTGTAGTAGCAGAACTTGGTGTTGGTGGACTCCCATCTAGGGCCTATTCAGGCTGAGGTTTCAGCCTTCTCTCAAGCAATGGAAGTGAACATGAAAGTAGGTCTTCACCACTTGGCCTAAACCATCTTTTTTGCATCATGCCCTGGAGAACAAAACCAAACCCCAGAAGGATTATCAAATGGGCTCAAATTTAACAACAAAACTAATATCAAATATATATGAGCTAGAAGACACAAGAAAAACATATCACAGAACAAAAATAAGCAAAATGTTTAAACAAATCTAACTGGAAACCAAAAAACCAGTTACCCTCTACAAGACTCAATAAAACCCTAAAATATCTTTTCAAATAATGCTGCAAAACCACTTACCAACTTAAACAACACTTCCTTAAAACCTAAGATCAGAAACCCAGTTAATGTAAGATCAAATAAATCATACGTTCAATTAAACAACACATAATCACACATCAAATTTTACTGTCAAACTATTTTCTCCAAAATCAAAATCTGCTCTCAACCAAATTCCTCAGTACTCTTCAATTTTTCTGCTAGAACTAGCACTCTACAAATTTTCTGCTAGAACCTACTCTCAAATCTCAGTACATGTACTCAAAGTCAATAGAACAATTTACAATCATGATCAGCTATGATACATATACTTACAAAATTCCAATCTTTCCAGACTCAAAACTATTCCAAAACAACCATGATACATAAATTTACAAAATTTCAATCTTTCCGGATTCAAAACTATTCCAAAATGCACAATAGGTATGATACATATTTGACAAAAGCCAACACAAACATGGCATATAATTGAAAATAAGCCCCACATAGACAAAATCATGAACAAAACTATAAGCAAAAACTAGATAAACAATCATTCTGACATGTACGTGTATATACCTCTGGCCAATCGGTGGAATCCATGCAAATTTGAATAGGGCTGAGCATCATTGTTCTATAAACCAAGTACTCTAAAATCACCTACTTCTCCATAGCCACACTATTGCAAATTGTGATCAACAAATACCATCCTTATAATCTCGTATAAAGACCACTCAAAACACAAAAATTGTAGAGGAAAAGAACAAAAGAAATGATGGAGGTGGCTGGGGTGGAACCTGTGACCGTTGAGTAGCAGCAGTAAAGACAGTGCGAGGAATCCTCATGCAGACAAAATCATGAACAAAACTACAAGCAAAAACCAGATAAACAATCATTCTGAGATGTATGTGTATATACCTATGGCCAATCGGTGGAATCCATGCAGATTTGAACAAGGTTGAGCGTCATTGTTCTGTAAACCAAGTACTCTAAGCTCACCTACTTCTCCATAGCCACACTACTGCAAATTATGATCAACAAATACCAGCCTTATAATCTCATATAAAGGCCACTCAGAACACAAAAATTTCAAAGGAAAAGAAAAAAAGAAATGATGAAGGCGGATGGGGTGGAACCCATGACCATTAAGCACCAGCAGCAAAGACGGTGTGAGGAAGCCTCACGCAGACAAAATCATGAACAAAACTACAAGAAAAAACCAGATAAACAATCATTCTGACATGTACATGTATATACCTATGGCCAATCAGTGGAATCCATGTAGATTTGAACAGGGATGAGCATCATTGTTCTATAAAGCAAGTACTCTAAACTCAACTACTTCTACACAAACACACTACTGCAAATTATGATCAACAAATATCAGCCTTATAATCTCATATAAAGACCACTCAGAACACAGAAATTGCAGAGGAAAAGACCAAAAGAAATGATGGAGGCAGCTAGGGTGGAACCCGTGACCGTTGAGAAGCACTAGTAAAGACAGTGCAAGGAAGCCCCACATAGATAAAATCATGAACAAAACTACAAGAAAAAACCAGATAAACAATCATTCTGACATGTACGTGTATATATCTATGGCCAATCGGTGGAATCCATGCAGATTTGAACATGGCTGAGCATCATTGTTCTGTAAACCAAGTACTCTAAACTCACCTACTTCTCCATAGCCACACTACTGCAAATTATGATCAACAAATACTAGCCTTATAATCTCATATAAAGACCACTCAGATCATAGAGATTGCAGAGGAAAAGAACAAAAGAAATGATGGAAGCGGTTGGGGGGGAACTCGTGACCGTTGAGTAGCAGCAGCAAAGATAGTGTGAGGGCGATAATTCGTGGTGCGGAATAATAAGAATTATATGTAGTGGCTCTCCAACACTGCTATGCACTACAGAATCTCAACAACATACGCAGGGTGCACACAGGCTTATTGTGGAGCACTGGTGGTGAATGGTGCGGGCAGAAATTTGGAATAAAATAACCCCAAACATATTGGATATTTATTTAGTTAAAAAAAAACCCTTATTACCCCTAATATACCACCAATATATTGACTTTTAATTTTTAATTTTTATCCACCCCAATATGAATAGACATGATATCATATTGGTCCCTAGGTGATGCCCCCGTGGCATAACCTAGGGTTTAGAATCAATGAGAAAACCCTAACCCTAAATGTAGTTTAAAGGTTAGCATGCATAACCTAGGATTTATAATCAATGAGGAAACCCTAAACCAAACGGTGTTTTGGGCTTAACATGGATAACCTAGGGTTTAGAATCAATGAGGAAACCCTAAACCCAGAAGGGAAACCCTAACACCAACCCTACCTAACCATCTCGTGTGGCCTGTTATAAAGTAACTTTTTATTTGTATATGAGCATGCCTAGGATTGTAGTCATATGTCACATATTATTTATAGACTAATCAAATGAAATACTCTTTATGGTTTATCATGCACAAATTGTGCAAGTTGATGTTAATCAATGGGGGAAATTTAACCCTAAACCCAGGAGGGAAACCCTAACACCAACCCTACCTAACCATCTCGTGTGGCCTGTTATAAAGTAACTTTTTATTTGTATATGAGCATGCCTAGGATTGTAGTCATATGTCACATATTATTTATAGACTAATCAAATGAAATACTCTTTATGGTTTATCATGCACAAATTGCGCAAGTTGATGTTAATAAATGGGGGAAATTTAACCCTAACGAGGAAACCATTTTGACTTGGCTAGAAATCATTCTTAATTTGACAATCCTATCTTCATGAAAAGTGGATTTATTGGGGTCTATGTCAATGTATTTCAGTTTCATAAGAGGTTGACTTTGTACGATATGATGATAACATCCCATCAACACCACTAACATGCTTCAACCACATGCATAATTGAAAGGAAAATTACATTCAATGTTATTCACAATCACCCAACCAACCATTAAATAGAATATTGAATCATCCTATAGTGTTTGACCCTCCTTTTTACAAGAAATATCCATACAAAACAAAGAGAGAAGGTGTGATCTCCTTCTCCTTGAGGGTGTATCGATAACCTTCACTTTCATTATGGTTATTGGCTTGCAAGCATATATTCTAGGTATATGGTCTATTCTAGCTACATATATTCTAGGGATATGGTCTATTAGTTTCTAGTTGAGTGATACAAACCAATCTAATTATATAAACCTAATGAGTTCATAAAAATATAGTTTTTAGTTGTATGGGTAAATGTGTGAACATTATTTTTTAGGTTTGTGGTTTGTAGTTCATGAAACACTATATTTTTTTCTATTTGTTCTTGTAGATTAGGTATATGGTCTAAGTGTATATAAACAAGTGAGACTAACATAGAATTTGATCTCTATGTATTTGAATTTTTTTCAATTCATGAAACCCTAGTTGGTTTGATACACAAATCCATGTATGTGTCTCTACTTGTATTTCATACAATTATTTGTTTATACTTGTAATTCATAAAGACTTAGTTTCTTTGTTGTAGTGAAGGTACATATATTCTAGGTATATGGTATATTTGTTTCTCATTGAGTGAAACTAACAAATCTAATTATCTAAACCTAATGAGTTCATAAACCTTGGTTTTTAGTTTTATGTCTAAAATGCGTGAACCATAGTCTTTAGGTTTGTGATTTGTAGTTCATGAAACCCTAGCTATGTTGTATTGTAGGTACATATCTTCTAGGTATATGGTCTACTAGTTTCTAGTTGAGTGAGACTAACAAATATAATGATATAAACCTAATGAGTTCATAAACCCAAGTTTTTAGTTCTATGTTTAAATTTGTGAACCCTAGCTTTTAAGTTTGTGGTTTGTAGTTCAAGAAACCCTAGCTTTCTTGACATTTGTTCTTATAGATTAGGTATATGGAATACGTTTATTTACATAAGTATATGGTCCTAGTTTGTAGATGTATGTGTGTAGTCATGAATATTGCACCTCCTACAAACAGAAGCTATTCCTTGGACTTGATTACCACTTGATTACCAGCCAATGATGTGAGCCATTAACAAGTATATAAGTGGTAACAAGTGCCGTTAACAAGTGCAAGGGAGATCACCATTAATGTCAATGATTCCCAAGGTACCCTAGTATAGTCTACTGAGTGTGAATAGATGTCTTGATGTCAAAAATCTAGTTAACTCTATCGATTAAAGGTCAATGATGTGAACCTATGTTGAGAGCGAGAGAATCTATCATTGAGGCATACAGATCTCAAGGTACTAAACTTGTTTCTAAGACAATTTACCAGATGATGAGCTGATGTCGACATGAATAGTCTCATCAAAGGAGGGATATGATGAATACCACATCGATGACATGAAACTCATAACAAAGTTCTGGAATGATGTGAATGAGGTAACAATAAGACTGACTCAAAAGTACTGATACAGAGGTTGTTTTGACTGCAGAGGTAGACTTTTTCAAATTCCCTTTGAACATCGGGCGATGCGACTTATAAACTTGGCAGCATTGACTAGACCAGACAGACATACGATATGATAGAAGACAATGAATTCTTTTGAAAAGACTCAAAGGAGTGACATGACTCATGAAAGTGGATCATCTTGGAAATCAGCTGAATACCCAATTGATTGAAATGAATTGCAGACAAGTGCCATGTTCAAAGGTAACGACAAACTGCCATTTATTTGCAAAATGAATTGATTCCCTTCCCTTAATTTCCCCATCATGATTGATGAGTGCCTCTTTTCATTTTTATGAGTCCAAAGAGTGTAACAAACACTCGTTGTAGCTTCTCCAAAGACAAGTCCAAACTCATATTTTTTACGAACCTGAGAAAGGAGGGGTTCTTTCCCAAAAGAGGGTCTCTCAATGTTTAATTTAACAAGTCAAATGAAAGTTAACTCGGCATCATTCATGTTTAGAGAGTCTGAACGACAATGGAAGAAGACTCCAAAGGGTCCTTTTTCGTAAATAGTTCATCTGAACCGAAAAAGTGACAACCTACCGTCAGATGAACGACTCTTCAAGTACTTTAACGAGCGTGAAGAAGACAAGATCGCTCGACAATCTTTTTGTATTTAAGGAGCTCAAAAAGATTTTAAAGAGGACTCCTTTAGGTCTCTTTTCATGATGAGGGTTTTTACGAGTCTGAAAAGAATCGAAAAAGGACTCAAACCTTTGATGCTAAGTTTTGAGAGCATGACCAAAGTGTCACAATAAATGCTCAAAGACTTTTTTCGTTTTATGGTAGCATGAAAAAGACAAAAACAAACTCCCCAAAAATTTCACTGCTACTACTTTTATCCCTGCACTAACTTGGAAAACAACCATTAAACTCTCCAATAAATGACATTAAAGGATCATGACTAATTGTTTTCTTGTAATAAATGGTTTTAAAACAAAACTATGATACGCCAAACCCTAAAATGTTTATAAAAGTCATCCAAATAGTGAAAAACAAAACATTTTACCATTTACCAATAGTGGAGAGCCCTTGGAGAAGTTCCTTAGCCAGATTTTTAGTTGGTGATTTTGGGAGCATCTACTGTTCGATTTACGCATCGTCAGAGCCAAGTAAAAACTTTAACCTCACTCTTTCCATTTCATGTCTTCATTTTTTATCTTTGGGGAAGTTTTGGGCAGCTTGAGCAAACCCTAAAACCTTAAATACAGGAACCGTTCTTATCCCTTGTAGGATAAGCAGTACCCCACAGGAAATACACCAAATAATCTTCACTCAGGTGGTGCCACCACCTATCCTCAATGAGACTTAGGCGATGATGGCCGTGGGTAAAAAAAACATGTGGGAAAGGAAAAATGGATGATTTTTGATGATTTAAAAGGTTGATTATATTTTTAATTATCCTTATGATTGTTTTTGGCATGTTTCCATCGGTCAAAAATGGTTATCTGGAAATAAAGGAAACATGATGATGATGATGCTTTTGTTGAAAGAAACACGGGATGTATAGCCACATTGAGGAACTGTGGCCTTTTAAAATTATTCCGCACACCTAGCATGGTGTCTCATGAGCATTTACTGGAATATATTCTCCATATGTGGAATCCAGTGCAACAATACTTTGAGGTGGGAGCTTATGTATTGACGATTGAAGTAGAAGAAATCTACTTCTTGACAGGCTTATCGAGATGTGGTGCCCCTATCTCGTTTATTGGTTCCCATGGAGGGGACATCACCACCAAGGAATTGTTAAATCGCCACTGTATTCCAAGGACTAGAACATCAGGGAAGAAAATTCCCATCAAAGTGGTGGTGGATGACCCTCTTCGCACAATCTTATTTACCATGCAAAGGTTAGTAGGGAGCCAAGGGGTTTATAGTAGGGATTTCACCCTAGATATAGAGCTGGAACGAATCCCTTCTGTCTATAGGATGGAAGGGTAGGGTTCCTGTGAGAATGCAAATAAAAACAAAAAGGAAATGAAATAGAACCCTACAAACAAGGTTAGGCTCCAGAACATGTAGTAAACTATTAGAACATAAACCAAAATACCTGCAAAAACATGTTAAGCAATGAACCTACAAACAAATACTATTAGAAAAACTACAATCTACCAAAGCAAAGACATAAAACAAAACAAGTATACCTTCTAGTTAGAATGGGCCACCATGCCCTAGATTGGGAGAGCACCTCTCTTAGGAATGCGGAGTTATGGATCAATGGAGGAATGGATGAGAGGGAGGGTGAATGGCTTGAGAGGAAAATGGTCTCAAGTCACTCACACAAGCAACATAATGATAGGGAGTGAAGGAGTGATTTGAGAGTGACCCCCACCCCTCTATTTATACTTTTTCTCAAGGCTTTTAGGGTTTTAAGCCCATGGTTGGGGCTTTAGCCCCTTCTTTTGGGAGTTTAGCCCCTTTTGCTCAATCTTTAGCTCTTTTGGGGGTTTTAAACTCCTTTGAGGGGTTTTAGCTCCTTTTTGGAGGCTTTAGCCCATATGAGAGCTATTTTGTCTCTTTTTAGGGATTTTTAAGCCCTTTTTCATATTTTTAATCCTTCTTGAGGGTGTGGGGATCAAATGGGGTCAAATGAGGGTCATGCATGGATGTCGTTAGGTGGTGTAGGTCATGTAGAGCTTGGTGAGGGATTTTTTGGGTTAACAAATTGCCCCCTGATGTGTGAGGGCAGGAGCTCATTGTTTGGCCGATGAACATCATAGGATTTTCTTGGGGAGAGGTGGTGCTTCCTGGGCTGGGGCATGGTGGCTTATGGTTTTTGTATTAATATGGTTCCCATCAATGGGTGAGATACAAATAATGTGTGACATGTATATGGACGAGGTGGGAATCCCCATGCTCATAATGATGTCAAAAGAATAATGTGATATAAGCTCCATAATACAAGAGTCGATCATGTACAACTGTTGTTAAAATAATGGTTGCCTCAATGGGAGGTTGAATACAATAATGATATGAAGACCTGGTACATTGGACCCATGGCATTCTCATGGAATGCTATATCTTCATGAATGATGGTCTTCTTGATCTAGAATGGTAATATTTGTAGGGACTCATTGACAAAGAGTCAGAGTCTCTGTGGTATGAATTTGCTACATCAATCATAAATCTATATAGAAGCACTGCTGGGGATTTTGAACACTGTCTCCAATGCAACCTGAAAATCACAAGGGACATGAACCTGTTGGGGTCCCTCAAATAGACTCATCAATGTGCTATAGGTAGGTGACATCCAGGGTCTCCAACCAAATATTGCATAGACCAATACCCTGTATGAATCTCAATGACGCGATGACATAGTTGCAGTAGAGCACATGAGAAACAACCATCCTGAGAGGCACTAAGGACTCCTCTCATGTGGTCCAAGGAAATCATCAATGAGGTTAATGAAACCAGGATATAGGGACCTTTGGATCTATCCTCTAGAGTACATGTGTTGTCGTCGACAGAGGGATAGCTACCCTTGGTTAAGGCAATGGTGTTTCCTTAACCAAAAGCACGAGGGAGATAACCGAAAGGTGTGAGACAATCTACGGACTGACCCAATGAATGGGGGGGGAGGGAAAGAGTTGAATAGAGGAAAGGGGAGTTTAGTAGACTCAAACTTCCTTTGTTTAGGGTATGACGACAGGGAGAACTAGGAAGCAAATGAAACTGACTCATGGGAATGGGATCATAGCTGTAATACTGGGAATGTCACTACAGATGGGAAATACTTGGGGGAGGTAGATACTTTTGGTATTGATGGGATCTAACAAAGACACATTGCTGAGTACTCTGAACAAAGGAGACCCAAAGTGGGAATGCTACCAAACTGTTATCTATGGGGCGGTGTCTATAAACACCATTATGGTATGATCTCGTGGATTTTTGGAGAGCCCAACAAAGTAAATGCTTGATGGTGCTTTCAATTTTAGAGAGTCCAAAAGCATGAAGAAGACTCTAGTGGGGGCTCTTTTTTGTTGGTAGTGTCCTATGCCCGAAAAAGGATAAAAGTATACACAGGAGAGCTAGTCCATTTTTTAGGGGATGAGAGACATCTTTACCATTGGTAGTTTAGTCAGGCTGGAAAAGGTCAAACCTATAATGACTGGACAGTCTTTTAGATACTTTTATGATAATGAAAGAAACCAAGTTTGCTCGGTAATATTTTCTTGATGAGAAGGCTAGAAAAGAGCTTAATGACAAGCCATGGTGAGCTTTTTCATAAGGTTCAGCCCCTCTTCCCAAGAAAGCATAAAAGGATACAAAGGGGAACAGTCTTGGCTTGAATATGCCAAGGTGGTCCTTTTCATATGGTAGTCTACATAGTCCGCAAAAGGAGATAAACGAGATGATGTAGACGCCCTTTCCTGTACTTTAACGGGTGGGAAAGGAAGTAGTTGTGCTCGGTAATATTGTCATTCTTTTAGGAGTAAAAAAAAAGCTTAAAAGAAACTCTGGTATGGTCAACCAATCGCGGTGGCACAAGTGGTGCCCCATGTCGAGATAGTGGACAGCGGTCCAAAGTTCATCCGTGAAATATGGATGGAGTAGGTGGCTCTTAAACATAACAATACATGCACTGGATAGATTGCAGCAGAGGCACATGAATCGGTGTGACAGAGGCACGCAAACCAAGGTGGATCTCAGACAGAGGTCAGGAGAGCTATGTGTGGGTTGTAGTGGGTGGACTTGATTACATGTGATGTGAGTGCAAGTCCGAAGGCAGTTATATGCCAAATGCATGTAAAGGAAATGATCTATCCTTCAGAAAATGGTACAGGGATTCATATAAGGTGCGGTGGACAGATTACATAGCTATATGCTAAAAATTAAAATGATGTGCCTTCTGGGTGGTGGCTCGGGAACCCACATGAGTGGCAGTAGGCAAGTGTAATGCAAGTACAGGTCTGGAGACACTTGTATCACAATGTGGTACATAAACCAAGGTAAGTTTCGGGAAGTGGTCCTAAAAATTACTTATTAAACATGAGACGATGGTCTCATTAGAAGATAGAGGGTGGAGATATGGAGAGGACTTGACCTGCAGGATAGGTCTAGGGACCTGAGGGTATGCTAGTAGGGTTGTAGCTAGAGCATACATGTGACATACCGTGTGCATGTGCAGCAATGGTATCGCACCCTCTAGTGGGATATTCTCATTGTAGAAATAATAGATCAATGCTATGTGCAATGATGCTAAAAAGAAGCATAGGAAATAGATCTTGCTACTAAGAATTCTCACAAGCATACATAGGAAAAATAGAGAGAAGAAAAGAGACCGAATCACATGAATGAAGAGATGAATATTGGTGTGTATCCTTCCATTGAATAATTATGAATAATAGTGTACATAAATAGTAGATCCCTCATAGGAAAGTAGAATTGTATGGAAACAACTCATAAAGCTCAAAAGGCTGACTTACCAAAATATAGCAAACCCCCATAGGTGGATAAAGCACTTGCTAAATCTATTAAGGACCTCACGAGTTGGAAAAAGCATGAGTGAGTTGTCAAGGAGATGGAAATAGCATGCTAATCCTAGAAAATGGAGAAAAACTAATGGAGGATGGGTTGGAAACAAAAGCTCCCAGTTTCCTAGTTGACTATCTTTTATCTTATCCATAGAAAAGCAGGAAAAACCAGAAAAAGCAGAAAAAGTAGAAAAAAGCAGAATCTGCTGTAAGGTCCTGTATACTAATTCTAGATCAACCCAAAATCAGAAATAAATCATTCCTAGGATATAAGTGGCATGCATTGACTTTAAGGTGCAAGTGGATTCCAACTAATTAAGCTAATGGGTGAATAATTAATCAAATAATGATTACTTATTTTATCCTAAGTTGTGAGTGGGTTTAATATATTCCAACACCCCCCTATAAGTCTGAATTTATGATGGTATGACAAAAAATATGGATGCATATAGGGCCCAACAACAAGGCTATGGTCACCCTTTAACAATTATTATGTCCAGAAAAGTGAGGAAAGAGGCAAAACCACATGGGGAAAATCCTCCCTCAAGATAGGAAAAGGCACAAAATTTGAAATATGTCTTCAACATATTTTCATCTTCACTTTAATGAGCTGACTGAACTGCTTCTGGATGAAGGACTTGTTGAAGAAATAATGAACTCCATGATCATGCGCTGGAGTGTAGAACCTGCAAGAATGAAGAGGAGAGACTCCTTATATCTCATCAACTGATGAAGTAGGAGCATTATATGAATGCTTATTTTTGCTTTCAAACTCTGATCTGCAAACATAATCTGAAATGGAAAAGAGATCTGTGCATACTCCTTTCCAAAGAGTACAAAAATTATGAGAATTTATTTCACACCCAATTCCCTGAATAGCTGCAAAATTGTGATGTGAATCACATGTAAATATTCCAAGCTGCTGTAGCACATGTATAGATCTGATATGAGGCTGATAAAACTCTGATATATCAGAAACATTAGCATATGGAACAGCAAATATAGAGGCTTCAGTGGCTCCATGAGGATATAGGGCTAGACTAGGAAAATTATGAACAACTGGGGAAAACTGATAGGTGTAAAAATATGAATGATGGATGGGCATAAGATTTGAACCATAAATGTTTAGAAAAGATCCAAACATGTTTAATATCAGTCCATATATGACTAAGGTCATGGATAACCAGCCACTAAAAGACTTCAAACCATGTAAGACAAATATCACTGCATAAGAGACCAATGAGGAATCAACTAGTGAGCTTGGGATTTTCATAGTCTTTGGATTATTCAGAGGTATGGTAGATGGTATGGATGGTGGTATTATATGTGTATCAACCTGCAAATATGCTTCTAAATTAGAATCCAAAGGATCACATATAAGCATATCAATAGACTCATGGGAATACACTGGTAATGAATCCTCTGTATGAAAGGAGGAAAGAATGAGATGTTCACAATCTTCAAGAAGGCTCTGAGTAGTGATGCCAAGAACAAAGGAGGATATGCTGAAGCACATGAGATCAAGTAAGGTAAGTGGTATGGAACAAATAAGGCTTGATTTGGCTAAGCAAACATCCCGAAAATCACTAGGTTGCGCACCATCAATGAGAGAAGTATGCAAGAGGTGTAAAGAATCTGGCACATAGATCTCAGAATCTAAGATAGGAGATTGAGAGAAAAATGAATGGGCTATAGGATCATAATAAATATCAGCAGCAGCTCCATATGTTACTTCTTTTTCATCAATAGTATCCCAAGAAGAAAAATCACCTTCAAGAGACACAGAAAAAGATGGCTCTTCAATATTTGCTTCTTCATTGAAGGAGGAAGCATTCGAATCAATGAGGGCAGCAGCAACGTGAACTGTATGAGAAACTTCTTCATCATGATCAACTTCATCAGAGAATGTAGAGGCCAAGAAATCTTGAGAAAGAGAACAAGAGGAGATGCTAGGTTCGCTCCATGCTTCATCTTCAATTTCCTACAAACCAAAAGCTTTGTCCAAAATTTTCCAAAGCTCATATGGAAATTCAGCAGAATCTATGAGATGATATATATTTGGAGACATTCCCAAACACATAATTCCATAAGCTCTATCACAATTATTTATCCATTCAATCTTCTCTTCATAAGACTCAGGTTCACTCAATGCACCAATGGAGACATCAAAGAGACATTGCCTCTTCAAGTATGCACTCATCTTTGGCTTCCAATCAGCATAGTTGAAAGGAGATAGTAGAGGAAATTTTGAATCCATATTGAAGTTGTTGATATGATCTAAGAGATACTCTCTGCAACCTGCAAAACAAACTAGGAGAAAATTTTGAAGCTCTTCTTCAGAGAGGGATAGGAGACTGGAAGCACTCCTCAACTCTGTATAAATTGATCAACCTTGTAGCTCTGATACCATGTAGAAATAATAGATCAATGCTATGTGCAATGATGCTAAAAAGAAGGATAGGAAATAGATCTTGCTACTAAGAATTTTCACAAGCATACACAGGAAAAATAGAGAGAAGAAAGAGACTGAAACACATGAATGAAGAGATGAATATTGGTGTGTATCCTTCCATTGAATAATTATGAATAATAGTGTACATAAATAGTACATCCCTCATAGGAAAGTAGAATTGTATGGAAACAACTCATAAATCTCAAAAAGGCTGACTTACCAAAATATAGCAAACCCCCATAGGTGGATAAAGCACTTGCTAAATCTATCAAGGACCTCACAAGTTGGAAAAAGCATGAGTGAGTTGTCAAGGAGATGGAAATAACATGCGAATCCTAGAAAATGGGGAAAAACTAATGGAGGATGGGTTGGAAACAAAAGCTCCCAGTTTCCTAGTTGACTAGCTTTCATCTTATCCATAGAAAAGCAGGAAAAAGCAGAAAAAGCAGAATTTGCTGTAAGGTCCTATATACTAATTCTAGATCAACCCAGAATTAGAAATAAATCATTCCTAGGATATAAGTGGCATGCATTGACTTTAAGGTGCAAGTGGATGCCAACTAATTAAGCTAATGGGTGAATAATTAATCAAATAATGATTAATTATTTTATCCTAAGTTGTGAGTGGGTTTAATATATTCCAACACTCATGTGTAGAACTATTACTGGAGGGAGTTTATGATTTGTGGTAAAAAACAATGCAAAACAAAAAGAAATAAAAACTACATTATAAGTACTCATGGTGGTTATATTAGTCATAGAATCTCTTGAGGTAGAGCCTATTGCAAGGCTTATTCAAGAGGCGACTGTTTGAGTTAGCGAAGAGGTATGCCCCCTTGCCGAGACAAATGTCATTGGCAAAGGAGGGTGACAGAATCTAGTATTTTATGGGAAGAACCGATTCCACACTATGGTTTAAAGGGAATGGGGTAAAACCAGAGGTGGTCTTATAGATCTCTTCGTCATTGTGTAAGTGGTGCTATGATAGATCAGGTGGATCTTCCATGGCCGAAGAGACAGAAGGGAAAATGGTTCTAGAGATCATGTAAATGGTATTTGTTGTGGCTTGGTGGCCTTTCCCCCAGTCTTTGTTGGAGGAAGAGGGGCATGCCTAGAGGCGGGAGGAGTCTTTGATGGACCTGGAGGTAGTTGCAACATCATCTCAATTGGCTGGACATGAATCAACACATCTTGGGGCCTTAGAGGTATCATAGGTGGTTCAAGATACCACACAGGAACTCCCAGTGTGAAATCTTGTAAATTGCAGGTTTCCAAGACAGACTTGCTCACGATCCTGGATGGTAGGAAAAGGAAAAGGAAAAGAAAAATAAATAGGATCATGTTGAGTAGGAATGAACCCCACTGTTTCCCTAGTAACTGAGCTTGAGGTTGTAACTGAGGTTGCGGATGTGGCTGGGGTTGTGGCCGCGGATGGAGCTGAAACTGTGGTTGGTGCTATGGCCGTGGATGGTGGATGTTGTCCCATCTATATTCCGAGCCAGTTAAGGCTTCAAGTATCTCCTCATAATTGTGGAAGCAATGAAGAGATAGGTCTAATGGACCATTGATTATGGTGGAGATAATGGGGTCTGTGGAGCTGGACATCATGTAGATGGACATGGTGTCTGAAGAAGGAGGCGGGGGATGGACCTCTTCGATCAGAGTGATCATAGATTCAAGGGAATGTTGTTGAAGGTTGGCTAGAGCCATTCGAAACTCAGACAAGTCTTGGAAGTGGTTATAATAGTGTCCATACAAACCGCAGAGGGCACAAGCATGGTTTGTTCTTAATGACTTGTTTCCCACTATTGGCCTGCTTGGAAGTTCAACCATGGGGAGGTTTTTCATTGTATCCATGGCATCCAAATGTGCACAGATTGTGGGAATCTCACGGCAGTTTTGAGTTGGATGGCCCTGTTCTTCATAGATGACACATGGCGGGATCTATAGAGGTTCAGTGGTAGCTTTCGTGCTTTTTCCCCTGGCCCTTTTTGGGTGGGACGGTGTGGGTGCAAGTGTGGTGGTTGGTTTTTGCAAGCCGGGTGGAGGATGAAACTCGACCGCAATGGGTTGCATGGGGGTTAACACTACCTAGGGCATTGGTGGTTGAGCCGATGGATCAAGGTACCACATGGGAATTCCCAATGTAAAATTGGGTAAGTTTAAGGTAGCCATTACTGGCTTGCTCATGACACTAGGCAAGGGAAAGAGGAAGGGAATTGTGTGGACTAGGGAGGAGCCCAAATAACTACTTGATTGTTGTATGTGGGGATGAGGTTGTGGTTATGGCTACGGTTGTTGTTTGGGTGCAACAGTCCTAGATGTGAGCATTCACAAATCTACAGTCTCATTTGGTGTTAGCGGTGGTGACACTAAGGGGAAAGAAGTTGTCATGGTGGTATCGGCAAACAACCTGGGGCCCACATTCAATAATGGGGAGGCTGGTATGTTGTCAACCATGGTGTTGACTGTAGGGATAACATTGGCAGGTGTGGTCAGCCCTTGCAGATCAATGGTGTTGTTCATAGGGATAACATTGGTGGGTGCCATTAGCCCTTGCGGATCGTGATAAGTTAGTTGGTCAACCATCATGATTTTCCGTTCGTGGGGAAACATCATGAGACAGAAAAAAGTTGATGCTATGACTCTCATGGCATACATATAACTTCTTCTGAGGAGAAGGTTATAGTCCAACTGAGCATTGACAACCTCTATGTCAATTAGTACAGTTTTCCCAGCTAATGTGATGGGGACATGAGGGAGGATTCCTTGGGATTTAGTGGGATGGCCATCATAATCCCACAAAGTAGTAGAGGATGGTTGCAAAATTGGGGATCCAAGCTTCTGCCAGACTAGGATAGACATAACGCATGTGGATGCCCCCTCATCCACTATGCACTAGTGTACGACCAAATTTCAGATAGAAACTAGGATCTTGAAGGCAATGGTTGATGGCATCCATGGTTCTCCATTCTGCATGTTGAATGTGATCAACTTGGAGTCAGAGGGGTCTATAGCACCCAGGGCAGCTAGTAAGGCTTTCCACTGTGTCGAGAAAGTTTTGAGTACCTCAAGAGCAGACATGGCCATAGGTGTTTGGGCCAAGTCATCCACGATGCTGTAGCTGACAGCAGCTCTAGCCGTGGCACTGTTGGCAAATTGGTGTATGGGGGGGCACGGGAAAGGGGGTAGCTGAAGAGGTGCATTGGCTGTTTTATACGTAGATTCCATTGATGTGTCAGCGGGTTCAGTGTTGGTTCCATATTGATTTCGTCTGGTTTGTAAATTGACCTCTGCAGTTGTCATAGCTAGCAAGTGGTGAATACCTATTTCTGTCATCGGAGGTGCCCCTGGGGCATTGGGATTGGGTCGGGGAGGAGGTGCAGTTTCCACCAGTCCTTGGACTGGTAATGGGTTTTGAAGCACCATAGAAAGAGGTCCTAGTGGTGCCGAGTTGGGTTGGGCTTGGTCTGTTGTATTGGTGGCATGTTGAACCTTGTTCCTAATGGCCTGTTTAGCGCGAACCATGAAGGGACACTCGTATGTGTAGTTCCTGTAGACCTCACATAGTGTGCATGGTTGGTTTGTATGCAATGGAGTGTTGTGTCTCGGTGCATTTGGTCGTTGAGGATTTTGGGCTGGTCGGTTTTCCGCGACATTGTTGGGAGGATTTGGTTGTTATTCCTAGCTTGCCCTTGTTGGTTATTGGGGGCTAGCTAGTTGGGACGGTTTTGCTATGCAAACACCTGTCCCAATGGAGTAGGTGGAGCAGGGGCAGGGGCTTGAACAGCTTGCACCGGTGGTGCATAGTAGACTTGGGTGTGTGCCGATGCCACAAATGTGGGAATTTGTCCCACATATTGTTGTGTCGGCCAAGCTAATACCTAGGCCTATTGCAGTGGTGCAGGTTGTGCATAAGAAGTTGTGGTTCCAGATTGAGATATTATTCTTGCATAGTTCGGAGTTTGGTTGTGGTAGTTAACACTAGGCATGTTGCTTGGTTGTGGTGGTATTTAAGGTGGTGTCAGACGGTGCTGTGGTTGGTGGGAGAAAAAACCTATGATGCCATTTGTGGCATTTCCCTCGGTGCATCTCGGTAGGAGGTGCCTATACGGGTAGTGTCCGGAATGACATTGTAAAGGTATCCAGACTGTGCATAGATCATATCAAACTATTGGGCTTTCAATATGGACACCTCTTCGGATTGGGGATGTTCGGATGCGACATCCTTTTCTATAGGTGGTAGGAAATTTTTTAGGAACCAATCCAGGAAGATCCTGTCATTAAGTTGAATCTTACACAAACTACGGTGTCACCGCCACTCATGGATGTGGTCGATTATGTGGGTTGCAGTATTTTGGTAGAAAGATAACAAGATCTCCACCCCTTTGTCATATCTAATGGGGAGTTGGAAATATTGCAGGAACATGAAAGCCAGGGAGTTGAAATCCGGGTACTTGGCTTATGGTAGCTCGATGTACTACTTAGCTGCAGCACTTGTGAGGGTGCATTGGAATAGTCAGAGGCTGATCGAATCATCTACAATGCTATTTGAGGAGAACCATAGGTGAAACGTCATGATGTGGTCTTGGGGGCACTCCCTTGCCTTCCCTTCAAACTTGGGAATGTCTGAGGGAAGTTTGGTTGGCATGGGAGGCCAAAATGTTTGATGGCGGATAGGGTCATTTCTTAACCAAGCAAAGTCAGCCAAGTTGAGACATGCCATGAAAGGAAGGTTTGACCCAAGGTTGATGTGAGATGGGGCAGCAATGGTGGTGGGGTTTGCAAGGACATGATGCACCTGCATAACTCGGGGTACTTGTGGCATTATTGTGGACGGGCCACTTCCCCCAAGTGTGGTAAAAGGAACCATGTGAGTGGAAGGGCCACTAGACCCATGTGTGATAGGAGGTGTACTGTAAGTGGAAGGGCCATTTCCCCCATGTATCCCAAGTTGGATAGTGTGGGTGGAAGGCATAGTACCCCCATGTGTTACAGGTGGGACAACTTGACTGGTCAATGTGGGTGGTGGTAGTTGGCTTATGACAGTTTGCATGACCATGCTGGGGCCACCAACAGAGGTGTTGGTGCTGGTGTGGGGTGTGGAAATGGGTCCAATACCAATCACTAAGCCAAAAAATGGATCTGAGTTTACACCAGCCATGGGGCTAGATGGCTTAGTATGCAGGTCTGGCTCAGATTGGTTTGATTCCGAGTCTGAATCAGAGGCTGTATGGCCTTTTGATGGTGTAGAGGGTCATTGATAATGGTCTCAACATTGTGGGTGCAAGGACCCGAACTATGGTGGGTCGCCTCTCAGGCACGAGGAAGAATGTGGGGGATCAATCATGTCTGAATTGTATGCCAAAATGGTGAAATATGGTAATGATTTTTGGACCCCAGTTTTAATGGCTTCCTATTGGCTTCAAGTGGTCACTCAGCCACCAAGACTTCCAGAAGATAGCACTTGGATTTTTCCTCATGGGAGTGCTAGTCAATCGGTGGCGGTCGTTTCCTGTTTCGCTTGGGAATTCCTCTCAGCAGCCAGCTACTTTGGGGTTCCCGCGGTACTCCTCATAATGAGTTTCTGGGCTGAGCCCAAGTACTTCCCATGGTTAAGACATTCAGGGACTTATGTTCTCAAAGACTACAGATGTTTGACTTAGTGTAAATTATAAATTTTAATGGCTCACTCAACGTCATAAACTGAGTTTGGTTGTTGTATATGGAATGGTTTGTGTGTATGTATTTTGTCTCTCTATTATGCTTAGTGGCTACTTAAATGGTTTATTAATATTCCGCAGAGTTCAGAACATTATCAATGAAAGCAGTAAATGATAATCAGAAATTTAAACATGTACCATTTGTGAATTTGAGCTATGATAGCCTGACTAGGTGACTTCCTTGCACCTGTATTTATATTCAACTAGGAAAGGGTGCAGGGCTCTCAACACAATGGGACTAATCCCATTTGTAGATCCATAGGTCACCCTATATATGCAAGGTTAGTCAACAAGGAGGATGCTGAGCACCATGAGCCCCCCTGGGCCTACTACCCCCTCTACCTTCCAAATCACCAATTTTTAGTGGTTTTGAAAAATGCCAAGTGAAGTGCCTATTACTATACAAGCTTCAGCCTTCGTCTTATCCCAGAATAGCCCAAAGGGTGATGACTACGTAGAGGAGGAAGGGCTAGGAAAGATGTTGATTTTAATTACAATAATTTTTTAATCAAGGTTTGATCAGATTCATTAATCCATTAACCATTTCATTTACCATTGATTTACACATGCCGTAATAAAATGAACAAATATTGAAAAGAAATAGAAAAAGATTTGATGGACAAAGGCAACAGAGCTGCACTGACAGTCCTTAATTTTTAAAAATCAGAATCTGAGAGAGAGGTCGCTATTTTTGGGGAAAATGTGGCAAGGGGGTTGCCAAATTTTCCCCAAAACAAGCAAGGGGGTCGCTCAGAAACTACAAACAGAAGAGAGCTAGATTCTGAGATGGGGTTGCACCTTTTGGGATAAAATGAGCGACCTGGTCTCACCTTTCGGGCCTGAATGATCGACCTAGTCATACCTTTAATCCCAATAAGAGCGACCTGCTCCGAAAGGTAAAATGTTTTGATCTTGAGCCAGATCTAGCTGACAGTAACCTATACTGTGGCCAAATGGGCTTGGATTGGCCTTGAGGAGGCTCGACAATAACTAAGAATGCAGAACAAAAGAGATATAATCTAGATTTGATAGAAATTTAAAATATGGAAAATAAAAATAAACTCTAAAAATAAAGCCCAGGGATCATGTGGGATCGACCTAGTATGGTCGCCATATTTGTAGTAGGGATTTCTCCCTTGCTACAGAGAAGGAACGACTAACTTCCATCTATAGGACGAAAGGATAGGGTTCTTGGTGGTGGTGCAAGCAAAATAGACAAAAAATAAAACAAAACCCCTCTGCACACAAGGTTATGGGCTAAGCTCCAAGACCCTGCATACAACTGTTAGAAAAATCCCAAAGACCTGCAAGCAAACAATGAAAACCTGCAAGAACATGTTAAGCAATGAACCTGCAAACAAATACTATTAGAAAAACTACAATCTACCAAAGCAAAGACATAAAACAAAACAATTATACCTTATTGTTGGAATGGGCCACCACGCCCTAGCTTGGGAGAGCACCTCTGTTAGGAATGGGGAGCTATGGCTCAATGGAGGAATGGATGAGAGGGAGTGTGAATGGCTTTAGAGGAAAATGGTCTCAAGGCTCTCACATGGGTAGCATAATGATAGGGACTCAAGGAGTGATTTGAGAGTGACCCCCACCCCTCTATTTATACTTTTTCTCAAGACTTTTAGGGTTGTAAGCCCATGGATGGCGCTTACGCACCTTTTTTGGGGTTTTAGCCCCTTTCACTCAATCTTTAGCTCCTTTGGGGGTTTTAAGCTCCTTTGAGGGGGTTTAGCCCCTTTTTGGGGGCTTTATCCCCTATGAGAGCTATTTTGGCTCTTTTTAGAGGTTTTTAAGCCCTTTTTCATATTTGTAAGCCTTCTTGAGGGAGTGGGGGTCAAATGGGGTCAAATGAGTGTCACGCATGGATGTCCTTGGGTGGTGTGGGTCATGTAGATATTAGTGAGGAATTTTTTGGGTTAACAGGGCTCATCAGGATTCTAGAGCACACATGCTCTATGCTATAGAGGCTATGCCACCCACAGTATTCAACTGGGCGGAGGCACTACTACTGGTTTTCAAAGACCGAATGACCAAGTGTCAGCAGGGAGAGTTGAAGCAGTTTGGTTTCAGATCCATTTTAGCATGTTTATTCTTTGAGCGGTTCCCCCAACTGAGACCCCAGGTAGTATTCACAGAGTTGAGGGTGAGAGACCCTTACATGCTGAGGTGGGTTCGTATCATGGCCCGCATAGGAGCAGGTAGGGGCAAGGTGAAGTTTGGAGACCCATTTTTCTAATGGCTGAGAGACCAGTTCCTCGTGGTTGAGGACTACGCATACACGGGTATTGATTTGAGGGGTGACCCTGATTTACTGCTTCCACCTGGTGCACTGTGGGGTGACATTAGTAAGAAACAAAATCCTAAAATGGTAATTGTGTTTTTATGTTTTAATGTTTTATAAATATTTTTATGTGTAGTAACAAGACTTAAATTTTTTTATGCAAATGTTGGAGCAACACAACCTAGGGGATCTTACCCACTGGATAGGCGAGCTGGAGCTTGTTTTGTTCCACGGGGTGATGGTGTGATGGGGGAACTAGAGGAGAACCTAGAGAGGTTAACTCTAGACATACCAGATGCGTCAATTGATGACCTCCCCCTGAGGTATCAAAGGCCGACTGCAGGAGTACCAGGTCGTTTCAGTCGACTGCTATGCATAGTAGCTTGGGTTGTCATGTGTTACCATGAGCACCACTAGATGATAGACCACATGATGTATTACTGAAAGATGATATATAGCTTTAGGATTTTGTATGATGATGTTTTGCCTAAAATCCTGAGCACTTCAAATGAGGTCTCGTGACCTATTTTTGGAAAACACTTATATATATATATACATAGACTTTTACTTTTGGTGTTTATATGTCTCAAATGAAAAAATACATTTACATGATTTTTATGTGTCTTTTTTATAATTTATTTACAATGAACCATGTTTGATTTTATTGTCATGAATGGGCAATATGCTTGTCTAGAATGTAATTTTCCAATGAGTCAGCAACTGTATTGTCTTCCCTAGGGACATGCCTATAAGTAATAGCTTCAAATGACCTTTCCAATAAACGTACCCTTCAGAAGAGATGGAGAAGCACAGGATTCCTGGTGGTATAGACATGATTTAAATGACAAACCACTAGTTGTGAGTCCATAAAAAATACCAAGTTATGAATGTCCTACGAGGCAGCTTCAGTTAGGATACCTATGACTACTTGATACTCGAAGATATTGTTGGTAGCTGGACCAATACAAATAGCTCTTGAACTGATGAAATCGTGAGTTGGGGAATAGAGAACCCAAGTAGCGGAGGCAAGGTTCAAGGTGTGGTAGCAAGAACCATCATCAAAGCCATAGAAAGCCATCTACTCTGCACGACCAAAACATGGTATAAACAAATTTGGACACTAAACTCAAAACCACATTGAAAATACTTAAGCACACTAAAAGGTCAAGCAATATACATATATACAAGCTACTATACAAGAAATATCTAGGCATAGTACATCTTCAGGTACAACCTATTGTGAGTTTGTCCTAAGGGGATTCCATCATAGTCCATGAGCTCATAGGCCCCTTTCTCTAGAACTTTGGAAACAATGAAGGGGCCATACCACATGGATTTGAACTTCCCTTTCCCTAGTTTGTCATGTTTCTTATCATAGGTTAAAATTAGGTCACCTTCGTTAAAGGCACGAGGTTGGACAGACTTGTCATATTGCGCCTTGATGCATTTATTTTGTGCCTCATTGGCTAAGGCAACATCTCTTCTAGTTTCATTAAGGTTGTTCAAGTAGAGAAATCTTTCTTCCTCTGTGGAAGTGTCTGGGAGAATCTTGACGACAAGTTTCAAGGATGGAATTTGACATCGAATAGGCAAGATGACTTCTAGTCTATAAATAAGCTGAAAGGGTGTAGAACCAGTAGTTGTTTTTATCGAAGTCCTATAAGCCCAAAGAGTGGAGAAGAGGATATGGTTCTAGTTGGATTTATGGTCTCCAACCATCTGACGCAACATTTTTTCAAAACTTTGTTAATGGCCTCGACTTGACCATTAGCTTGCGGATAATAGGGCATTTAATTTTCATGACGAAAACCTAGCTTGGCACTTAATTCCTCCATCATTTGATTGCAAAAATGTGAGTCGTGATCCGTAACTATGGACCGCAGGACTCCGAATCTTGCTATCACGTGATTGAACATGAAGAGAGCGATAGTCTTACCATCCTCTGCATATGTAGGCATAGCCTCAGCCCATTTCATAAAATAATCAACGACTACCATTACAAGAAATTTCAACTCAAAATGGACCTCCTAAAAAATTTAATAAAATAATAGTTAAAATAATAAAATAATATTTATTAATTTTGGAGGAAGAAAAGAAAAAAACTACTTTTTGTTTGTATTTTCGACATATCTCCTCGTGTTTTTCCTCAAATTTCGATCCGAAGAGCTTGTTGGATGAAAAATTAAATTTCACATCCAACGAGTACCCACTTGACATACTTTTGACGGACCCCGCTACCCTAAAAACAAGAAATACAGGAAAAAACATGATGATATATATATATATCCGTATGTTTTCTTTGCAAAATTGCAAATGAAATGACAGAGAAAGTTTGCATTCCCTTGAAAACTTTGGAGTTCTAGAAGGTTGGTCGGGGCTGGTAGGGCTAGAATGGTGACAATTTTCAATGGATCTATCTAGATGCCATCCTTAGAAACCACAAAACCTAACAGACATCCCATCTCAACCCAAAAAACACATTTGTTAGGATTGAGCCGTATGTAATAATGACGACATCTTAGGAAAATGTCTCTAAGATGACTAGGATGGTCCTCTCGTCGCTGTGAATGAGCTAGGAGGTCGTCAAGGTACGGTTCTACAATATGTTTGATATCGTGAAACGCATAGGACATAGTGCATTGGAAAGTGGATCCAACATTTTTTAGGCCGAATGGTAACTTCCTATAAGTAAAGGTTCCCCATGGGAAAATAAATGTTGTTTTGTGCTGATCGACGGGTAATATCTCAATCTGGTTATAGTCTGAAAAGCCATCCATAATTGAGAAGATGACACTTTTGGCACAGTTGTCGATAATCTAGTTGATATGTGGAGTGGGAAAGTTGTCTTTGGGACAATCTTTGTTCAAATATCTGAAATTGATGCGGATGTGGCTGGGGTTGTGGCTATGGATGGAGTTGAAATTGTGGTTGGTGCTATGGCCGTGGATCGTGGATGTTGTCCCATCTGTATTCCGAGGTGGTTAAGGATTCAAGTATCTCCTCATAATTGTGGAAGCAATGAAGAGACAGGTCTAATGGACCATTGATTATGGTGGAGATAATGGGGTCTGTGGAGTTGGACATCATGTAGATGGACATGGTGTCTGAAGAAGGAGGTGGGGGATGGACCTCTTCGACCAGAGTGATATTACATTCAAGGGAATGTTGTTGAATGTTGGATAGAGCCATTCGAAACTCGGACAAGTCTTGGGAGTGGTGATAATAGTGTATACAAACCGCAGAGGGCACAAGCATGGTTTGTTCTCAATGACTTGTTTCCCACTATTGGCCTGCTTGGAAGTTCAACCATGGGGAGGTTTTTCATTGTATCCATGGCATCCAAATGTGCATAGATTGTGGGAATCTCACGGCAGTTTTGAGTTGGATGGCCCTGTTCTTCATAGATGACACATGGCGGGATCTATAGAGGTTCAGTGGTAGCTTTCGTGCTTTTTCCCCTGGGCCTTTTTGGGTGGGACGGTGTGGGTGCAAGTGTGGTGGTTGGTTTTTGCAAGCCGGGTGGAGGATGAAACTCTACCGCAATGGGTTGCATGGGGGTTAACACTACCTGGGGCATTGGTGGTTGAGTCGGTGGATCAAGGTACCACATGGGAATTCCCAATGTAAAATTGGGTAAGTTTAAGGTAGCCATTACTGGCTTGCTCATGACACCAGGCAAGGGAAAGAGGAAGGGAATTGTGTGGACTAGGGAGGAGCCCAAATAACTACTTGATTGTTGTATGTGGGGATGAGGTTGTGGTTACGGCTACGATTGTTGTTTGGGTGCGACAGTCCTAGCTGCGAGCATGCACAAATCTACAGTCTCATTTGGTGTCAGCGGTAGTGACACTAAGGGGAAAGAAGTTGTCATGGTGGTATCGGCAAACAACCCAAGGCCCACATTCAACAATGGGGAGGCTGGTATGTTGTCAACCATGGTGTTGAATGTAGGGATAACATTGGCAGGTGTGGTCAGCCCTTGCAGATCAATGGTGTTGTTCATAGGGATAACATTGGTGGGTGCCATTAGCCCTTGCGGATCGTGATAAGTTAGTTGGTCAACCGTCATGATTTTCCATTCGTGGGGGAACATCATGAGACAGAAAAAAGTTGATACTATGACTCTCATGGCATACATATAACTTCTTCTGAGGAGAAGGTTATAGTCCAACTGAGCATTGACAACCTCTATGTCAATTAGTATGGTTTTCCCAGCTAATGTGATGGGGACATGAGGGAGGATTCCTTGGACTTTAGTGGGATGGCCATCATAATCCAACAAAGTAGTAGAGGATGGTGGCAAAATTGGGGATCCAAGCTTCTGCCAGACTAGGATAGACATAACGCATGTGGATGCCCCCTAATCCACTATGCACTGGTGTAAGACCAAATTTCAGATAGAAACTAGGATCTTGAAGGCAATGGTTGATGGCATCCGTGGTTCTCCATTCTGCATGTTGAATGTGATCAACTTGGAGTCAGAGGGGTCTATAGCACCCAGGGCAGCTAGTAAGGCTTTCCACTGTGTCGAGAAAGTTTTGAGTACCTCAAGAGCAGACATGGCCATAGGTGTTTGGGCCAAGTCATCCACGATGCTGTAGCTGACAGCAGCTCTAGCCGTGGCACTGTTGGCAAATTGGTGTATGGGGGGGCACGGGAAAGGGGGTAGCTGAAGAGGTGCATTGGCTGTTTTATACGTAGATGCCATTGATGTGTCACCGGGTTCAGTGTTGGTTCCATATTGATTTCGTCTGGTTTGTAAATTGACCTCTGCAGTTGTCATAGCTAGCAAGTGGTGAATACCTGTTTCTGTCATCGGAGGTGCCCCCGGGGCATTGGGATTGGGTTGGGGAGGAGATGCAGTTTCCACCAGTCCTTGGATTGGTAATGGGTTTTGAAGCACCATAGAAGGAGGTCCTAGTGGTACCGAGTTGGGTTGGGCTTGGTCTGTTGTATTGGTGGCATGTTGAACCTTGTTCCTAATGGCCTGTTTAGCGCGACCCATGAAGGGACACTCGTATGTGTAGTTCCTGTAGACCTCGCATAGTGTGCACGGTTGGTTTGTATGCAATGGAGTGTTGTGTCTTGGTGCATTTGGTCATTGAGGATTTTGGGCTGGTCAGTTTTCCGTGACATTGTTGGGAGGATTTGGTTGTTATTCCTAGCTTGCCCTTGTTGGTTATTGGGGGCTAGCTGGTTGGGACGGTTTTGCTATGCAAACACCTGTCCCAATGGAGCAGGTGGAGCAGGGGCAGGGGCTTGAACAGCTTGCACCAGTGGTGCATAGTAGACTTGGGTGGGTGCCGACGCCACAAATGTGGGAATTTGTCCCACATATTGTTGTGTCGTCCAAGCTAATACCTAGGCCTACTGCAGGTTGTGCATAAGAAGTTGTGGTTCCAGATTAAGACATTATTCTTGCATAGTCCGGAGTTTGGTTGTGGTAGGAAACACTAGGCATGTTGCTTGGTTGTGGTGGTATTTAAGGTGGTGTCAAATGGTGCTGTGGTTGGTGGGAGACAAAACCTATGATGCCATTTGTGGCATTTCCCTCGGTGCATCCCAGTAGGAGGTGCCTGTACGGGTAGCGTCCGGAATGACATTGTAAAGGTATCCAGACTGTGCATAGATCAGATCAAACTATTGGGCTTTCAATATGGCCACCTCTTCAGATTGGGGATGTTCGGATGCGATGTCCTTTGCTATAGGTGGTAGCAAATTTTTTAGGAACCAATCCAGGAAGATCCTGTGATTAAGTTGAATCTTACACAAACTACGGTGTCACCGCCACTCATGGATGTGGTCGATTATGTGGGTCGCAGTATTTTGGTAGAAAGATAACAAGATCTCCACCCCTTCGTCATATCTAATGGGGAGTTGGAAATATTGCAGGAACATGAAATCCAGGGAGTTGAAATCCGGGTACTTGGCTTATGGTAGCTCGATGTACTACTTAGCTACAGCACTTGTGAGGGTGCATTGGAATAGTCAGAGGCTGATCGAATCATCTACAATGCTATTTGAGGAGAACCATAGGTGAAACGTCATGATGTGGTTTTGGGGGCACTCCCTTGCCTTCCCTTCAAACTTGGGAATGTCTGAGGGAAGTTTGGTTGGCATGGGAGGCCAAAATGTTTGATGGCGGATAGGGTCATTTCTTAACCGAGCAAAGTCAGGAAAGTTGAGATGTGCCATGAAAGGAAGGTTTGACCCAAGGTTGATGTGAGATGGGGCAGCAATGGTGGTGGGGTTTGGAAGGACATGATGCACCTGCATAACTCGGGGTACTTGTGGCACTGTTGTGGACGGGCCACTTCCCCCAAGTGTGGTAAAAGGAACCATGTCAGTGGAAGAGCCACTAGACCCATGTGTGACAAGAGGTGTAGTGTAAGTGGAAGGGCCATTGCCCCCATGTATCCCAAGTGGGATAGTGTGGGTGGAAGGCATACTACCCCCATGTGTTACAGGTGGGACAACTTGACTGGTCAATGTGGGTGGTGGTAGTTGGCTTATGACAGTTTTCATGACCATGCTGGGGCCACCAACAGAGGTGTTGGTGCTGGTGTGGGGTGTGGAAATGGGTCCAATACCAATCACTAAGCCAAAAAATGGATCTGAGTTTACACTAGCCATGGGGCTAGATGTCTTAGTATGTAGGTCTAGCTCAGATTGGTATGATTCTGAGTCTGAATCAGAGGTTGTATGGCCTTTTGATGGTGTAGAGGGTCATTGAGAATGGTCTCAACATTGTGGGTGCAAGGACCCGAACTATGGTGGGTCGCCTCTCAGGCATGAGGAAGAATGTGGGGGATCAATCATGTCTGATTTGTATGCCAAAATGGTGAAATATGGTAATGATTTTTGGACCACAGTTTTAATGGCTTCCTATTGGCTTCAGGTGGTCACTCAGCCACCAAGACTGCCAGAAGATAGCACTTGGATTTTTCCTCATGGGAGTGCTAGTCAATCGGTGGGGGTCGTTGCCTGTTTTGCTTTTCAATTCCTCTCAATAGCCAGCTAGTTTGGGGTTCCCATGGTACTCCTCATAATGAGTTTCTGGGCTGAGCCCAAGTACTTCCCATGGTTAAGGCATTCAGGGACTTATGTTCTCAAAGACTGCAGATGTTTGACTTAGTGTAAATTATAAATTTTAATGGCTCACTCAGCGTCATAAACTGAGTTTGGTTGTTGTATATGGTATGGTTTGTGTGTATGTATTTTGTCTCTCTATTATGCTTAGTGGCTACTATAATGGTTTATTAATATTCCGTAGAGTTCAGAACATTATCAATGAAAGCAGTAAATGATAATCAGAAATTTAAACATGTACCATTTGTGAATTTGAGCTATGATAGCCTGACTAGGTGACTTCCTTGTACCTGTATTTATGTTCAACTAGGAAAGGGTGCTGGGCTCTCAACACAATGGGACTAATCCGATTCGTAGATCCATAGGTCACCCTATAGATGCAAGGTCAGTCAACAAGGAGGATACTGAGCACCATGAGGCCCCCTGGGCCTACTACCCCCTCTACCTTCCAAGTCACCAATTTTTAGTGGTTTTGAAAAATGCCAAGTGAAGTGCCTATTACTATACAAGATTCACCCTTCATCTTATCCCAGAATAGCCCAAAGGGTGATGACTACGTAGAGGAGGAAGGGCTAGGAAAGATGTTGATTTTAATTACAATAATTTTTTAATCAAGGTTTGATCAGATTCATTAATCCATTAACCATTTCATTTACCATTGATTTACACATGCCGTAATAAAATGAACAAATATTGAAAAGAAATAGAAACATATTTGATGGACAAAGGCAACAGAGCTGCACTGACAGTCCTTAATTTTTAAAAATCAGAATCTGAGAGAGAGGTCATTCTTTTTGGGGCAAATGTGGCAAGGGGGTTGCCAAATTTTCCCCAAAACAAGCAAGGGGGTCGCTCAGAAACTACAAATAGAAGCGAGCTAGCTTCTGAGATGGGGTCGCACCTTTTGGGACAAAATGAGGGACCTGGTCGCACCTTTTGGGCCTGAATGATCGACCTAGTCATACCTTTCATCCCAATAAGAGCGACCTGCTCCGAAAGGTAAAATGTTTTGATCTTGAGCCAGATCTAGATGACAGTAACATATACTGTGTCCAAATGGGCTTGGATTGGCCTTGAGGAGGCTCGACAATAACTAAGAATGCAGAAGAAAAGAGATATAAGCTAGATTTGATAGAAATTTAAAATATGGAAAATAAAAATAAACTGTAAAAATAAAGCCCAGGGATCCTGTGGGATCGACCTAGTATGGTCGCCATATTTGTAGTAGGGATTTCTCCCTTTCTACAGAGAAGGAACGACTACCTTCCATATATAGGACGAAAGGATAGGGTTCCTGGTGGTGGTGCAAGCAAAATAGACAAAAAAAAAAACAAAACCCCTCTGCACACAAGGTTATGGGTTAAGCTCCAAGACCCTGCATACAACTGTTAGAAAAAACCCAAAGACCTGCAAGCAAACAATGAAAACCTGCAAGAACATGTTAAGCAATGAACCTGCAAACAAATACTATTAGAAAAACTACAATCTACCAAAGCAAAGACATAAAACAAAACAATTATACCTTATGGTTGGAATGGGCCACCACGCCCTAGCTTGGGAGAGCACCTCTCTTAGGAATGGGGAGCTATGGCTCAATGGAGGAATGGATGAGAGGGAGTGTGAGTGGCTTGAGAGGAAAATGGTCTCAAGGCTCTCACATGGGTAGCATAATGATAGGGAGTCAAGGAGTGATTTGAGAGTGACCCCCACCCCTCTATTTATACTTTTTCTCAATACTTTTAGGGTTGTAAGCCCATGGTTGGGGCTTTAGCACCTTTTTTGGGATTTTATCCCCTTTCACTCAATCTTTAGCTCCTTTGGGGGTTTTAAGCTCCTTTGAGGGGGTTTAGCCCCTTTTTGGGGGCTTTAGCCTCTATGAGAGCTATTTTGGCTCTTTTTAGAGGTTTTTAAGCCCTTTTTCATATTTGTAAGCCTTCTTGAGGGTGTGGGGGTCAAATGGGGTCAAATGAGGGTCATGCATGGATGTCCTTGGGTGGTGTAGGTCATGTAGATCTTAGTGAGGAATTTTTTGGGTTAACAGGGCTCATCAAGCTTCTAGAGCACACATGCTCTATGCTATAGAGGCTATGCCACCCACAATATTCAACTGGGCAGAGGAACTACTACTAGTTTTCAAAGACCAAATGACCAAGTGTTAGCAGGGAGAGTTGAAGCAGTTTGGTTTCAGATCCATTTTAGCATGTTTATTCTTTGAGCGGGTCCCCCAACTGGGACCCCAGGTAGTATTCACAGAGTTGAGGGTGAGAGACCCTTACATGCTAAGGTGGGTTCGTATCATGGCCCGCATAGGAGCAGGTAGGGGCAAGGTGAAGTTTGGAGACCCATTTTTCTAATGGCTGAGGGACCAGTTCCTCGTGGTTGAGGACTACGCATACACGGGTATTGATTTGAGGGGTGACCCTGATTTACTGCTTCCACCTGGTGCACTGTGGGGTGACATTAGTAAGAAACAAAACCCTAAAATGGTAATTGTGTTTTTATGTTTTAATGTTTTATATATTTTTTTTATGTGTAGTAACAAGACTTAAATGTTTTCATGCAAATGTTGGAGCAACACAACCTAGGGGATCTTAACCATTGGATAGGCGAGCTGGAGCTTGTTTTGTTCCACGGGGTGATGGTGTGATGGGGGAACTAGAGGAGAACCTAGAGAGTTTAACTCTAGACATACCAGATGCGTCAATCGATGACCTCCCCCTGAGGTATCAAAGGCCCACTACAGGAGTACCAGGTCGTTTCAGTCGACTACTATGCATAGTAGCTTGGGTTGTCATGTGTTACCATGAGCACCACTAGATGATAGACCACATGATGTATTACTAAAAGCTGATATATAGCTTTAGGATTTTGTATGATGATGTTTTGCCTAAAATCCTGAGCGCTTCAAATGAGGTCTCGTGACCTATTTTTTGTAAAACATGTTTATATATATATATATATATATATACATACTTCTACTTTGGTGTTTATATGTCTCAAATGGTGAATATATTTACATAAGTTTTATCTGTCTTTATAGTTTATTTACAGTGAACCATGTTTGATTTTCATGTCATGAATGGGCAATATGCTAGTCTAGAATGTAATTTTCCAATGAGTCGGCAACTGTATTGTCTTCCCTAGGCACATGCTTATAAGTAATAGCTTCAAATGACCTTTCCAATAAATGTACCCTTCAGAAGAGATGGAGAAGCACAGGATTCCTGATGGTATAGACATGATTTAAATGAAAAACCACTAGTTGTGAGTCCATAAAAACTACCAAGTTATGAATGTCCTAGGAGGCAGCTTTAGTTAGGAGACCTATGACTACTTGATACTCGAAGATATTGCTGGTAGCTGGACCAATACAAATAGCTCCTGAACTGATGAAATCGTGAGTTGGGGAATAGAGAAGCCAAGTAGCGGAGGCAAGGTTCAAGGTGTGGTGGCAAGCACCATCATCAAAGCCATAGAAAGCCATCTACTCTGCACGACCAAAACACGGTATAAACAAATTTGGACACTAAACTCAAAACCACATTGAAAATACTTAAGCACACTAAAAGGTCAAGCAATATACATATATACAAGCTACTATACAAGAAATATCTAGGCATAGTACCTCTTCAGGTACAGCCTATTGTGAGTTTGTCCTAAGGGGATTCCATCATAGTCCATGAGCTCATAGGCCCCTTTCTCTAGAACTTTGGAAACAATGAAGGGGCCATAGCACATGGATTCGAACTTCCCTTTCCCTAGTTTGTCATGTTTCTTATCATAGGTTAAAATTAGGTCACCTTCGTTAAAGGCACGATGTTGGACAGACTTGTCATATTGCGCCTTGATGCATTTCTTTTGTGCCTCATTGGCTAAGGCAACATCTCTTCTAGTTTCATTAAGGTTGTTCAAGTAGAGAAATCTTTCTTCCTCTGTGGAAGTGTCTGGGAGAAGCTCGACGACAAGTTTCAAGGATGGAATTTGACATCGAATAGGCAAGACGACTTCTAGTGTATAAATAAGCTGGAAGGGTGTAGAACCAGTAGTTGTTTTTATCGAAGTCCTATAAGCCCAAAGAGTTGAGAAGAGGATATGGTTCTAGTTGGATTTATGGTCTCCAACCATCCGACGCATCATTTTTTCAAAACTTTGTTAATGGCCTCGACTTGACCATTAGCTTGCGGATAATAGGGCATTTAATTTTGATGACGAAAACCTAGCTTGGCACTTAATTCCTCCATCATTTGATTGCAAAAATGTGAGTCGTGTTCCGTAACTATGGACCGCAGGACTCCGAATCTTGCTATCACGTGATTGAACATGAAGAGAGCGATAGTCTTACCATCCTCTGCATATGTAGGCGTAGCCTCAGCCCATTTCATAAAATAATCAACGACTACCATTACAAGAAATTTCAACTCAAAATGGGCCTCCTAAAAAAATTTAATAAAATTAATAGTTAAAATAATAAGATAATATTTATTAATTTTGGAGGAAGAAAAGAAAAAAAATACTTTTTGTTTGTATTTTCGACATATCTCCTCGTGTTTTTCCTCAAATTTCGATCAGAAGAGCTCATTGGATGCAGAATTAAATTTCACATCCAATGAGTACCCACTTGACATACTTTTGACGGACCCCGCTACCCTAAAAACAAGAAATACAGGAAAAACCATGATGATGATGTCATCATCATGTTTTGTCATGTATTTCTTATTTTTAGGGTAGCGGGGTCCATCAAAAGTATGCTGTGTGGGTACTTGTTGGATGAGGAATTTAATTCCACATCCAATGAGATCTCCCGATCGAAATTTGAGTAAAACATCATCATCACATTTTTCATGTATTTCTTGTTTTTAGGGTTGCGGGGTCCGTCAAAAGTATGCCGAGTGGGTACTCGTTGGATGAGGAATTTAATTCCACATCCAACGAGCTCTCCCAATCGAAATTTGAGTAAAAACATGGGGAGATATGTCGAAAATACAAAGAATTTTTTTTTTTTTTTTTTATGATACCTATCCCCAAATTTATATTAAAAAAGTGTTTAAGACCTATACGGTATTTCAAATTTAAAGCAATTTCATTGGCTAAAACATGATGACATGTAATTTGAGTTAAATTTAAAAGGCCCATTTTGAGTTGAAATTTCCTCTAATTTAATGGTGTAACCATGCCCCTTGGCTGAGGTAGGCTTACAATGCATGTAATCAATCCCCCATTCGGCAAAAGGGCCAACGACAATGACGGGGTGTTACAAAGCAGGCTGGGTGCGCTTTTTCAGATAGAAATGTTGGTAGGGTGGGCATTTCTCAACAAACTCATGACAATCTTTAAAGATTGAAGGCCAAAAATAGCCAACGCGAAGGATTTTCTGGTTTGTAGCCATCCCAGATAGATGACTACTACATGCTCTAGAGTGGAAGTCATTCAAAACTTGTTTAGCTTCCTCATGGGTAAGGCATCACCAGAGAACATAATTGATACCATGTCTATACAAATTTTCATTCAAGATGAGGTAGTATTTTGCGTGGTGATGGATATGGCGATGATTGTCACGGGATAGAGTGGGATGAAATCCCCGTGTCTGGAGATAAATGATTAATTCTCCATACCATGGGTCAGTAGTGCTTATCAGGAACAGGAATTCATCCGCGAATGAATCACTGGGCTCAGATTCTGTTGAAGCACAGGGAAGATCACACATTAGCTCAGCAAAGACCAAGGATTTGTTTGACGTAGCTTTGGAAAATTCCATATCAAAATCCTATAGGATGACTATCCATCGGGAATATTTGGCCCTGAGCACCTGACGAGTAAGGATGTAATACATAGGGTTCTAGTCTGCCAATACGATGGTTGTGTGGAGCAAAATGTAGTGATGAAATTTTTGAACAGGAATGATCGTGGCAAATGTTAATTTTTCCATGCGTGAGTATCGAATTTCAGAATCCATGATATTCTTACTAGCATAGTATATCATGTGCTCCTGACCTTCTGGATTCTCCTACACCAAAACCATGGTGATGGTATTAGTGGATGTAGTAATGTATAAGAAAAAATCCTTTGAATAATCTTGAGGGTGTATCATGGGTGAGTGGGTCAGTGCGTGTTTAAGATTATCAAAGGCCCGTTGGGCTTGGTCATCCCAAAAGAATGGAGTGTCCTTCTTAAGGAGACATATATATCCCTATGTTTTCTTTGCAAAATTGCAAATGAAATGACAGAGAAAGTTTGCCTTCCCTTGAAAACTTTGGAGTTCTAGAAGGTTCGTCGGGGCTGGTAGGGCTAGAATGGTGACAATTTTCAATGGATCTATCGGGATGCCATCCTTAGAAACCAAAAAACCTAACAAACGTCCCATCTCAATGCAAAAAACATATTTATTAGGATTGAGCTGTATGTAATAATGACGACATCTTAGGAAAATGTCTCTAAGATGACTAGGATGGTCCTCCCGTCACTGTGAATGAACTGGGAGGTCGTCAAGGTACGGTTCTACAATATGTTTGATATCTTTAAACGCATAGGACATAGTGCATTGGAAAGTGGATCGAGCATTTTTCAGGCCAAATGGTAACTTCCTATAAGTAAAGGTTCCCCATGGGAAAATAAATGTTGTTTTGTGCTGATCGACGGGTAATATCTCAATCTGGTTATAGTCTGAAAAGCCATCCATAATTGAGAAGATGACACTTTTGGCACAGTTGTCGATAATCTAGTTGATATGTGGAGTGGGAAAGTTGTCTTTGGGACAATCTTTGTTCAAATATCTAAAATTGATGCAGACTCTAATGGTGCATTGTTTTTTATTAACATGGATGACGTTTGATACCCATTTCATCAGGGGTACAAGATAAATAAACCCTGCTTTTAGAAGCTTTTCTATTTCAACTTTGATAGCTGCAGCTTTTTGTGGATGGACTTGTCTTAGTTTTTTCCTAACAGGTTTTGCACTGGGATAGTTTTTTATTTTATGAACCACAATGGATGGGTCTATCCCAGGAATTTCTTCATAGGACTAGGAAAAGATATCTCTGAATTCTTTGAAAAGTGCTCTAAATGCTTTAGATTCTTCTGCTGAGCAGTTCTTCCCAACATGAACATGCTTAAGGGTGCCAGGCTTGTCTAATATGTCAATTGGATTTGTTTGCGTAATGTTGCATAGATTTCCTCCAGACTTCACGTTCTACAACAATATAGGAGTTTGAGGGATGTTGACAATATCAGTAGTAAAAGGGGATGCAAAATCATGATCTACCGAACTGGTGTTAGGGAGGAATGAGAATCTATGGTGATGATCCTCCCATATAGACTCATTCATACTCATGATCTCCATAATGGACTCATGAGAGGGAAAAGTCTTGGAGAGATAATCCAGAGTAGGAAGAGAGGGTTCTAACCAGTAGAGCAGATGGGAAGGGTCCAAAGCCACTAGATGAAAGTCATTTGTGTGGTCATTAGAAAGGGTTCAGACAACGTTGTACAGTGCTTCTTGTGGATTCAACGAGGTGGAATCAACAATTTGTTTTCCCTTTGGATCATAATCAAACAAAGAAATCATATTTATCATCATTGTTTTTGTGTTAGGAGGGTTTGATGGAAAAATCCCCATAAGGGAAGAATCCTTCAGCATGCCTACCCCAATCGATTGGTAAGGTGGAGGGTACTGGCCTAACATAGGGATGTTATTAGCCGTAGGGGTGCTAATTACCATTGTATAGAAATCGAGTTGATCAATGGTTACAATCCTCCCTAGATGTAGAAACCGGATGGTTCAAAATACCGTTGAAGCGATAATAGTTATGGTGTAAAACCAATTTCTTCCTATTAGGAGGTTGTAGTCTAACGAGGCATATACTACTTCCACTTGAATGGAAATGGTTTTTCCCCCAATCTTGACTGAAAGTGCTGGTATGGGATGGAAACCTCATCCATCAAAGGATTTCAAAGTCGTTGGTGATGTTACAAGCTCGGGAGAGCCAATAGATTTCCAACAAGACAGGGACAAAACTGAAGTTGAAGCTCCTTCATCGAGGATAGTTCTAAATACCTTTTTCCTGACTAATTTCATTGTGATTTGGAAAGTGAGTTTGTGAGGTATCCTATAATTATAGTTCTCGACATTAAAGTGAATCAAATTAGTGTTTTTTGGGTCTAAAGATCCTAACGCATTTAACAAGTTTTTGCATTGCGTAGGACAACTTTGGAGTACTTCAAAGGTAGACACTATGCATGGTGCCTGAGAAAGATATTCAACTACATTATAAAATTGGGAAACTCAGTCATTAGGATTAAAAACAACCTTCCTAAGAGTACTCTTGGGTGTGCGCAAAACCATGTTGAGATTAGGTTTCTCGATGGTTAGGTGACCAGTAGATGAGGACTCGGGAGAACCAGTAGAGGGAGATTTTCCTGAAGAAGAATTGTCTTCTTTCTTGTCTGTGGGTTTGTCATAACTATGACTTCAAGTTTGTAGATTAATAGTGTCCAAGGACATCATGCAAACTTCCTATGAAGAACCAGAATTTCCCTGATTAGACATGTGGTCTATCAGTTGTTGTTGAGAAGGGAAAGGATCAGTGAGAACTACTGGCATGGGATTAATTTTTAGAAATTGATTGATTTCTTCATGATGAGGACATTATTTCATGAAGTGGTCACCTCTGCATTGTAGAAATGGATATTTTTCTTTTCTTTTCCCTTTATCATTCTCATTGGAGGTTGGTTTTGGATTCTCCTACCGGTTTCTAGGTTTTTTGTCATGAATATTGCACCTCCTATGGACAGAAGTTGTTCCTCTACTCTTAATGGTTCAGATCAAGAAAAAAATAAGTTAAAACTCGGTTGTAAGACTTCCCCCAGAGACTACGAATGTCTGGAATATGATGTCTGATGAAAAACCTACATAAACACATCAAATGTACAACAACATCAAAGATACTAGAAACTATTCATAAATCTATATAGGTGACTAAGGAATCCGATAATACATGAGTGAGATTGAAACACAACAAATATATGGGAAAGGAACCAAATTTGCATTAATGAATAAAAGAAAGAGCGTACAACCATTTAGCCTTAGTGTCAACAAACTCCTTCACAAGACAAACATCTCATCCCTGATAGCTCCAACTTGCTCTCTTGTGCTCTCTAATAGATTAGGCTAGATAGTCAATTCAGTAGCATAACTTTACCATTCCATTCTGCCCCCCAACCATGGGGTATGAGCTTTGTTTTATAGGTCTCAAAAGGATAAAAATGGTTGAGAGATTGGCAGGTGAGGTGGCCATGAGATCCCCAAAGCATGGATCTCGAGCTTAACTGACCTAGGTGAGTAGGGATAAGTCTATCCATGAAGCTTTTGATCTAGAAGCTTCGTGAAGCTTCTTTTTTTCACCTTTTACCAAGGGTACCGCTTATATACATTTATGAAAGAGTAGTGTAGGTAAGTACCGCTGCCAGAAAAAAGCACATATGCGGTTGTACCACTTATCTATAATAGGACTCAGGTGGTGCATATAAGGTACCACTCATAAGCTATAGGGAAAAAGCGGTGCTAGGGTTTTTTTTGTAAAATTCACATCCAGAGCACTGTTTCCACTCCAGGTTTGGGGTTGAGGGAAAATATAAGTGTTAAGGATTTTATCACATATAGATGACAGGATTTTGGTATAACAATGTGTAAATTTGTAATCCTTTTTTTTAGGCTTGTGGTTTGTAGCTCATGAAACCCTATATATTTTTTCTATTTGTGCATGTAGCTTAGGTATATGGTTTAAGTATTTATACATAAGTGAGACTAACGTAGCACATGATATTTATGTATGTGAATTTCTGCTTCATAAAACCCTAGTTTGTAGTTATATGTGTAAATTTATAAACCCTAGTTTTTAGGTTTATGGTTTGTAGTTTGTGAAACCCTAGTATTTTTGTTGTTTTCTATTGTAGCTTAGGTATAGGGTCTAAGTGGTTCTACATAAGAGAGACTAAAATAACACATCATCTCTATGTATGGGAATTTCTTTCAATCCATGAAACCCTAATTGGATATATACTTGTAATTCATGTATGAGTTTTTACTTCTAATTCATACAATTATGTGTTTCTACTTGTAATTCATGAAACTCTAGTTTCTTTGTTGTAGTGTAGGTACATAGATTCTAAGTATATGGTCTATTGGTTTCTGGTAATGGCATTCTAGGAGACCAACGAAGTCGGTGGTTTGTCAATTCGACCTCCAGTTGCTGAGTTATCTTGAGTTGAAAGTCACATGAAAATGTCGTTTAGGGACATTTGGTGACTCTCGGTCCGGGAGAAAAAAACCAAATGGAGCAACAATATTGCATGTCGTTGGCTCCGACAAGTGTGTATGAGTAATTATTCTATGGGAACACTACCAATACTGGAACGTTAGATATTTTTACACAATTGAGCCACCAATGCGAGAGTTGCATTGAAGGAAACTAAGCAAAACCCTAGTTTACGAAACCGATGCACAATGATGTCACTGAGATATGAAAATGTGGTGGAGAGCCCCCCTAGAGGTAATGGCATGCTAGGAGACCAATGGAGTCAATGGTTCATGGATTTGACCTCTGGTTGTCGAGTTATGTAGAGTTGAAAGTCGCATGAAAATGTCATTTAGGGACACTTGGCGACTCTCGATCTGGGAGCAAAAAACCAAACGGAGCAGCAAGATTGCATGTCATTGGATCCGATAAGTGTGTATGGGAAATGCTAATATGGGAACACTACCAAGACTGGCATAGTTGAGGTTTTTGCAAAGTTGACCCACCAATGTGAGAGTTGCATTGAAGGAAACTGAGAAAAACCCTATTTTACGAAACTGATGCACAATGAAGACACTGGGCCATGAAAACATGGTGGAGAGGCCCCCTTAGAGGTAGTGGAAAGCCAAGAGACCAATGGAGTTGAAGGTTCATCAATTCAACCTCCATTTTCTAAGTTATGTTGAGTTGAAAGTCACATGAAAATTTTGTTCAAGGACACCTGGTGACTCTCGGTCCAGGAGAAAAAAACCAAATGGAGCAGGAAGATTGCATTTCATTGGCTTCAACAAGCGTGTATGATTAATTCTGATATGGGAACACTACCAATACTGGAACGGTGCAGATTTTTGTAGAGTTGACCCACCAATGGGAGAGTTGCATTGAAGGAAACTGAGCAAAACCTTAGTTTACGAAACCGATGCACAATGAAGTCATCGAGATATGAAAAAGTGGTGGAGAGGCCCCCCTAGAGATAATGTAATTCTAGGAGACCAACAGAATTGATGGTTCATCGATTTGACCATCAGTTGTCGATTTGAAAGTCGCATGAAAATGTCATTCAGGGACACTTTGCGACTCTCGATCTAGGAGCGACAAACCAAATGGAGCAGCAAGATTACATGTCGTTGGCTTCGAAAAGTGTGTATGGGAAATTATGACATGGGAACACTACCAAGAATGGCACAGTGGAGGGTTTTGCATATTTCACCCACCAATGCGAGAGTTGCATTGAAGGAAATTGAGGAAAACCCTAGTTTATGAAACTAATGCACAATAAAGTCACTGGGCCATGAAAATGAGATGGAGAGGCCCCACTAGAGGTAATGGCATGCCAAGAGACCAACAAAGTTGATGTTTTGTCGAACTGACCTACGATTGTCGACTAATGTCAACTTGAAAGTCACATGAAAATGTTGTTTAGGGACACTTGGTGACTCTTGATCTGGGAGCGAAAAACCCAACGGAGCAGCAAGATTGCATGTCATTGGATCCAGCGAGTGTGTATGGGAAATGTTGATATTGGAACACTGCCATGATTGGCACGGTGGAGGATTTTATAGAGTTGACTCACCAATGTGAGACTTTCATTGAAGGAAACTGAAAAAAACCCTAGTTTACGAAACTGATGCACAATGAAGTCATTGGGCCATGCAAACGTGGTGGAGAGGACCCCCTAGAGGTAATGGCATGCTAATAGACTAACAAATTCAATGGTTCATCGATCTTACCTCTGATTGTCGAGTTATGTGAAGTTGAAAGTTGCATGAAAATGTCATTCAGGAACACTTGGTGACTCTCGGCCCGAGAGAGAAAAACCAAACGTAGCATCAAGATTGCATGTTGTAAGATCTGAAAAGTGTGTATGGGCAATGTCAATATGGGAACACTACCAAGACTAGAATGATGGAGGGTTTTGCAGAGTTTACCCACCAATGCGAGAGTTACATTGAACGAAACTAAGCAAATCCCTAGTTTAGGAAATCGATGCACAATGAAGTCACTAGGCCATGCAAACATGGTGGACACTAGCCATTATGTGGCATTTTGGCATGAGATTTCATGTTTTGTATAGGGAGTGAATTGCCATTGTATAGACATTGGGAACGATGTTCCATTTTTCCAAAAAGCGTATATGATGGGAGCAATTTTTCATATGAATAGATGATACACAATAACAAAGTGGAATAAATTAACAAATTACCCTTAACATTAAACACATCACACAATGAATTTCACAGAAAACATACACATATCGAGCTAAGTGTTAATGTTCTTTTAATTTTTCTTCCACTAAGAACTTCTAACCAACAATATAGATGAACACAAGAAATTATAACTAGTAGTAGAGAGAATATGCAAATGAGATCTCACATGGGCACACAACCCAAGAGAGAGCCGACGAAATAAAAAATCACCACTCGGTTTGGTTTTTGGACCTCGACCTTGAATTGGCCCAGGCGTCCCTGAACGGCTTTTACAGGCCTACAGCAACTCGCCATAGAATGTTCATTGGGGCTCAGATTGATGAATTATCAATTTCATTGGGATCATGGCATGGGATTATGGCTAGGGTGGCCTCCCCCAGATTTCACACATCTTGGGCATGCCTCAAGGCCAGATTTTGCAAACTAGGGTTTCACCCCAGTAACCACCATGCAACCCTCGCACCCTGTGTCAGGCGATCGGGGGTGGCCTTCCCATGGTGGACCTACCCAAGCACACCTGGAAGAACCGATGAAATCAAACATTTCCACCCGGTTTGGTTTTTGGACCCCGACCTTGAATTAGCCCAGGCCTCCCTAAACCACTTTTGTAGGCCTACTACAAATCACCATAAAACGTTGACCGGGGCTTCGATCAACGAAACATAATTTAAGTTGGGATCATGGAACAATATTATGGTGAGGAAGGTGACCCCCTTGACTTCGCATGGCCCAGGCATGCCTCAAAGCCATATTTTGCAACCTAGGGTTTTTCCCTAGTGGGGTCCATGCAACCCTGGCAACGATACACTAGCTCTGTAAAAACCTATTTTGAGAGGTTGGGGGTGGCCTTCCCATGGAGGCAATGCCCAAATACATGTGCAGGATCTGACGGATTTGTAAACTGCCGCCAAGTTTGGTTTTTGGACTTTGACCTTGAATTGGGACTGACATCCTTGAATGGCTTTTACAGGCCTACTGCAACTCACCATATAATGTTGACTGGGGCTCCGATAGAAAAACCTTCAGTTCCATTAGGATTGTGGCATGGGATTATGGCTAGGGTGGCCTCCCCCCCGACTCTACACAGCTTGGGCATGCCTCCATTCCATATTATATCCAAACTATGATTTTTCCCTTATGGGGTCCATGCAACCTTGGAAACGGTGCGCCGACCCTTACCATGCCTCATTGTGTGTGTGAACTACATTATGAAAGTTGAGGGAGGAGTGTTTAACATATCTAAATAGTCATCTCATAGAATTTGTCGAACATTTAGTGTAGGAGTGGTCAAACGTTAGTATAATGTCGTAGTGTAAGAGGAGTGAAAGAGCAATTACCCAATCTCATTGAATATAACCATCTAGATCCTCTTTATTGCTAATTGTATTCATCAATATCTTGTGCTCTGAATGAGGTAAGAAGTAATGCACCTTGGTTGAGTTCTTGTTTGAAATTATCTGTAGATGGATGTTCACACCAACAATCAAGTTTGTGAATTGATAGACCATAGAACCTAGTCTGTAATCCATAAATACATTCCCACTAGTTCTTCTTGATTTCCCATATAGTGTAAGATATTAACCCTCAACCACCATCGAGCCAATAGGAAATTCATTTCCTTCATCATCAATCAATGATCAGTTTAGGATTTTATTACCTTGAATTCATCATGCCAACCAATAATCTGTGCCCCATTCATTGTCTTTCGGGGCAACAACTGCATATATGTGTCCTAGTTGTACAAGATCTGAGATATGGTCATAGAATGTCAAAATCATCGAGTAACCATCCTCTAAGTGGGTTGTTTTAATGACTACACATGGGTCTACTACAAGTGACACACAATCCTAATCATCAACCCAATCCATGCATTCACATTCATCCCATTCACCACTACTACAAGGGATACAAAAGAAAGCAAGTTTCCGCATCCATATTTCAAATAGGTGGCTGTTTCAGCTTCGAACAGAATGAAATCCATGTGTTCCTTGTACTATGCCGTAACTATAGGAATGGGATCAATCTATGTCAACCACTTGCCAAAAATTCTTGACTTCCCTTCCTGCCCTTGTTGATGTATGTTGCACTTTAGTTCGGTTTGAAATTGTTGCAGAGAACCATTGAACTATGGATTTTTCATCTTTGATATGGGGGTTTCTGTTAGAACTTATCTCCTCCCTTCGTAATGTAATCTTTATGCATGCACTAGCCCCGTCATGCTCACCTTTGCCATGCCCGATATCAAAGTAGTTCCATATATGCAACACATTGTAATTCTTATGCAACATACTCATCCATTGGAAGACTCAGGAATTTTTGAACTGGTTCACACAACCATCTGACCATATCCTATGTTGATCCATCTGTATATCTCCCTCCTTTAACTGATCATAGAAAATTTGAAAACAATGTTGCACATAATTCAGATCATGGCATCTGTCATCACTTATGTAAAATTTTGTCTCCTTCTACATTATCCTTTTGTTAATGCTGCTCTTAGGGCCATGCCTATACATAATATGTACCATGATGTTGACTTGGTTAGAATGGTAGTATTGAATCTGAATTTCATTTTGTGGTTGAAGGGTGTAGTTTTCTGCAAAATCCACAATTGAAAATATGGTCCCAATGGGAAAGTTGTCCTTGCATTTTCTATAATGCTCATCCTTCCATCACACTACATGCACATGCTAAGCATACTGCTCGGTTTTCTTGTAGAAATCTATTAAAAAATCACATACCCGTACCTGTTGCCATGAAAACAAGGGCCGTATTAGAATGTGACCTTTAGAGCATGTATATGTAGAAACTAAACATGTAAGAGGAAAAAAATGCAATAATCATTTGCACCTGTGAATTCACCAATTCAATACTATTACTTTCCTTCACACTATCTGATCGATAGGTTACGTACTTGAAGCTCTGCATCTCTATGATCATACTTCCAAATTGATGCTCATCACTTCCATGAATGCAAAAATTTAAAAGAGAAAACCCACTGCACCAGGAAGAATTCCCATATAGACATGATTTTCCATATTTTTTTGTCCTTCATTCCTTGGACAAATGACGTTACCAATAAAATCTATCGATGCATTCATTGGTATTACAGATTCATTATAGCCCTGCTCAATGCTAGTATGCAAATAACAAAATATATGTTTATAGGTGTCATAAAAATATTCATATTATATATGGTATCTACACCAGCATGTGTTCCGATCAATACATATACAAACGTACCATGGTTTACATTTCTCAAAAGACCTTTGGCCCAGGTTCAATTGTGTGTGCTCATACCTGAATCTCTCATAGAGTTTAGTATGTTTCGTGTCAAGGAAGTGTTTGACATGAGGTTCACGTTCAGTAGAACCTTTTCTTAGCTTTAGCGCATCTATTTGGTTAGATGAAGGTCTGGTATGATCATGCCAACACTTTTTTATTAAGTCCTTAACAACATCAATTAGCTTCATATCTCGACGAGGCAACCTGCTGACAAAATCCCAACAATCTTTTCCACCTGGAGTCTCAAGATTTTCTATTATAACAAAGTACTTATTCATAGTTTTTCTATTTAATTTAAGTATATGAGAAATGTGTGACATGAGGCGACATTTCCATGTGGACTTGCTTACAACTGATTCTGATAACACACAACGATCTGCACAAAGATCTTTAGTATGAGACGTCTTCCCAATCACATTAAATGGATATTGGAGATTTCAAACAATATCATTGTTAGCATCTAAAATTCTAACCATCTTTATGCCCATAATTCTCCTAACAACAACTAAACAATTTGAATTTGACAAGCATAGTAATAATTGACATTTACCTGCATCACCTGTGGATTCAAAATATTCCTTCATTAATTTGCTACATTTCCAATAAATAGTGTGTTTGGGAAAATTACCTTCAATGACCAACAAACAACTTTCATGCACATGGATACGTTTAGGAGTATTTTTTCTTGAACTAGACAATTGAGGTAGGGAAGGTGGACATGAGCTACGAATCCCAAATCTTCTTTGTTGTGGTGCTTCATTCACATGTTGGTCCATATTGGGAGAGTGCTCGACATGGTTGTGGTATTCTTAGAGAGATTGAAAATTAATCATTGCTCCAATGCCCAATGCTTGAAACTAAACGTCTCTCAATATACCTATGTCTTCAAGATCTTGAGCATGGCTTGTTGATGGATTGTTGGTTGGAGACTATGTTAATGTTGGAATTTGAGTTGGGTCCGTTGGATGCAACTGCTTCACTCATGGTTCTGAACTAATTTTTTTTTTTGTCATCAACTATGTTAGGATCGGTCGCA
>LPNX010273455.1:1105122-1139888 GCA_001517045.1 Pseudotsuga menziesii
TAAAGCATGCCCAAGATCGATGACTTTTTTCCTTCGAAATATCATATATATACCTTATCCAGCCGAGATGGCTTTCAAAATTCAATGGTATAGTAAAGTTTTGAGCTTCAATGGTATAGTAAAGTTCACGCGTGAAAATGCTGACCCAAACGACAATAGGTATAGGAACATTCATTCAAAGGAAGGAATATTTTAATAATAAAAAAAGCTTATTTTATACATAAAGATGCTTTCACAAATATTTAAAAAACTGGAAAATAAATCAAATCCACGCGGACTATTTATTCCTCCTTTGTTTATTTTTATATGTAAAAGTTTTGAGTTTTGCTTTTATATATACAAGTTTTAATTTTTGCTTATAAGTGTGCAAATTTAATGAATATTGACTTGAAAAAACAGAAAAAAAATGGTTCATATTATTCTTGATGGAGAATCCAATGCTTTGATATATGTAGTTAAATGTTTAAAGATATTAATTTTTAAATTTATTTTAATTTTATTTAAATCTTAAATTTATAAAAAACTAAAATAAGTTTTGGTTGTGAAGTAATCAGCGTAGATCCATCTTTACCCGACTCTATCATGCGTCGAGAGGGATCAAATATTTCGAGGTGCAAACCCTGCTTCAACAATTGCACTAAATCCTTCTTGGCCAGCTTTCAACTTATCATCATTATTGTTTTGACGTGTGTATAGGTGTTTTGATTTACTTACTAATATATATATATATATANAGCATGGAATTACACTTCTACCTCATACTGGGTTGTAGAATGCGCCTCTCGGCGCAATAATAATTTTTTAGTTAGCAGTTTGTTATTAGAAGTAATGAAAGTAAGTTAAGGTTCAAAACTCAAATATATTTGGTAGAAGTAGAAATGTATCGATTTAAGAAACATTAGCTATTTAAGAACCATTAGCCAAATATTTGAGATGGTATGTTAATTGAGATTTATTAATAATAATCAACAATAACTATCTTACTACCTATTTAGAAAGCAAATTATGATGAATTTTATTATTAAAAAAAAAATTATTATTAATTTTATGTAAAAACTCCAATTCCACAACACAATTTGTATCCAGTTTCACAATATTCATAAAATTAATACCTAACCATAGACAATTTTATTATTGAAATTTAATATAGAAATTCAAGCTAAAAATAAATGTCTTCTTTTGATGTTTACGTCGACATTCCCATTTCAATACAGGAAAAATTATTCCGCAATCAACTAATTCAGCAATTGACTCATTAAAGAATTTCACTCAGTGGCCACACTCAAGTGTTCTAGCATATTACAGTTTATAGACGATGAAATAACAATTTCTGTAATGTAAAATAACTACGACCTTGATCTATCTTTATTTTTAATTTAAAAAAAAAATTGATCTATCTTTATTTTTAATTTTAAAAAAAAATTGTTTGAAGGATTGGTGAGAAAAAATTACAAACTGGAATATTAAGCTATTTTTATTTTTTATTTTGCAAGAAAACTATTTTAAGAACTAATGAGAACAAATTACAAACCGGAATTTTAGGAAGGGACATGGAATGAAAGACAATTGGAATTTTTCTAAAATAAAAGTTATAGAAATGAAGAGCCTATTTAGAGGATGGAGTTCCATATCAAATTTTAATTCATTTCTCACTTGACATTTGCATACATTACAATATCTCAATGGATACTTTACCGAGGACTGGACATTGCAATTTGATTTTAAGTAAAATAAATATATTGATATAGTAATTTAGTACATTCCCCTGATGTTTTATAAAATTCCTTAATTTGAAGATTCTTCCAGTAGCTAGGCCCTATTTTCTTTTCAACTAATAACATGTTTAAAGACAAGATTATAAGTCAGATAACTATTAATCAACTATTAATCAGCGTCTAGGAAATTCACATAGCAAGTGTGTAAATGACAAGTTCCTCAAGGGTAAGGATAGAGCCATTTTGGCCTTCTGTGCTTGGAAGTTTCTTCATTTGGAAAGGGTTTTGAATTAATGGTAGTGGAGATTCAGTAGTTTCAGAGAATTGGAGAGAGGGTTTTGTAAAGATGTGAAGCACGAGAAATCTGAATTAATCTCATTGTTTGACTCTCTATTTTAGGATTTGGTATGGACTAATCCAGGAATTCATTGAGGTGAAAACTAGATGAGTTTCAGCTCGGTTTGAGTCTTGCCAGAAATGGTAGACTTAGAAACATGGGGCTAGGGAAATTTGGTTGCTTCAATAGGCATATTTGTGATGTGAGGATATGGAGTAGTATGCATGGAATGTGGAAATAGGAATTAATTCAAGAGATTTGACAACTTTTGCGAAAATGTGAAATTTATATTCAAAGGTTGCAACATTTTTGCCTCCAAAATTTCCTGTTTTTTGAATCCAAAAGAAAACATATGAAACTACAGAGTCCAAAGTGGTGGGAATTAAGTGACATTTGAGATGTTCTGGAAGGATATCTGAATGGAAACAATTATAATGGCTTCTCCGCAAAATAGAGTAGAAAATGCTAGATAACTGTGTGTTGCTGTTGCATCAACTCCCCAGCGAATTTTCATATCCTAGGGCCCCCCCTTTTTTATTTCCAGTCTTTGGTGTGTCTTAAAATAGCTTTTAACTTCTTTATGACTTTACTTTTCTTTTGCGAATTGGAATAAGCTTTTGGAGAAACTCTTTTTTTCTACCTGACGTATCACATGAACACACAAAGTTTATTCGATGCATCGATTAAACTCATAGGTCCGCATCCGATGTAGAATGCGGGTCCTTTTCCTTCAGAAGAATTAAATGAGTTCTCTGGAAAAACCTAGTCGATGTTTTAGGTGACTGTTTTGTCCACACTCAATGTTCTCTAGAATCCCAGCCGATACCAAAAGAGGGGATGAGTGTTTTTTTCAGAAGAAGAATTTCATGTCGGCCGATGTGCATTGGATCGCTTCATGCTTTCTAACCGACACTATCAGAGGCGCTTGTCTCTTTCCACCCGATTGTCTTCGGAGGGTTCACCCGATACCCTGCGGTTAGAAGCTTTGGAATCATCTGATAAGTTTTGGTAAGAAAGATAGTTTTCCACCCGATGAACGTCGGATACCTCTTCATCTGTCATCCAATGTCATCGTTTTATTTTAAGTTGGAGCCAATGCACAGCCCTGATTGAATGCCATAAAACCGCGTGTGTGGACCATTTATTGACCCTTTGGTTGAGTATTTTTAAACACCGCGGGAACTTGTCAAGGTTAGTTGTTACCCATTGAAGTTGTTGTGATTTTCTCAGCAAGTTGTAAGTCATGTTGCAGATCCAGTAAGCCGCGTAAGGACCGAGCACTTTCAACCTGTCAATTTCCTCTCCAGGTAGGATTTCATTATCATGCCCAGTCAAGCTTAGTTATTTAGGGTTGGTTTTAGATTTTTTTTCTCAGTTCTTTTTTATACCTAGGGATTAGTGGGTTTTTTCCTTTGCATTTTCATATGTTAGTTTTTGAGGTTTCTCCGCTCATGTATCGCGAGGTGTTGAGCTTTTCCACTTGCCTCACGCCAGTTGTCAGCTCTGCCCTTGCGATGTGGGTTTCGTTGGCAGTAGGTTGCAGAGGGGTGGGTGTGTGCAAACTGGCATTTAGCCATCTACACCACTTGGTTTCTTGTCCATAGGTGCGTGGGTAGGGTGGTCATTATCGTTGGCCGGGTAGAGAGGTTTTTGGTCTAGGGCTTCTTAAACCACCATAAACTCTTTCCTGGTTGTGATGCCCATATCTTGGTAGACATTTTTTCTGATTGATGGTCTTTGCAGCCCAGGCATGGAGGTTTTTTCTTGCCTAGGGTTGTCCTGATCTAGATACTTTTACCCACAAACTGTGTGGAAAACTATGGAGAAGCTTAAGCCTGCTTTCACCTCTCACTATAACATCTTATTTTGTTGAAATATTGTAGGATGATGTGGTAATGTTTAAGGTTTTAGATGAGTTCATGCTATTTCTAGTTATATACATGTATATATGCATCTAATACTGGTTTTGATGGTTTTGAGAGCCTCAATATTTATTTAGTACCATGCCTAGAAAAGGGAAAAAGAAGGCCCAAGCTGTGGAAAATGATCCATAAGTGGAAATCACCATGAAGGTAGAAATCAGATATGAAGACAGTAAACCAGTGACTAGAGCTGATCCAGAGTTCAGATGGGACCAGATATATCAAATGATCAAACAACACACTATCCCAGGGGCATGTCTAGAAGATATACCAATATACACAAATATAAAAAGGTCATCTATCATGAAGGCACCCACTTGTCCTGAGCTCTTTCCATGTTATGAAGTCATCAACTGGATACTTCCAAGAGTGGATATAGTCAAGATGATCCTAGAAGGTGTAAATGGGAAAGGTTTTGTTGCTTATAGTCCGACATATGTGGATCAAGCATGTAAGCTACCCGTATCCCAGATGTATCTAATAGAAAAATGGTTGAAGTAGTTAAACCTGGACATGTTTTACAGTGTTAGGAAGATGTTGATCCATAAGAAGTAGTTCTGTACAAAGCCTAATGGGGTGTATGAAACTACAAATTTGCGTACCCCATATAGGATTATAGCTTTGATGTTGAACCGAATCTTTGTCCGAGCACATGGAAAATTTTATACGATAGGCTAGGTACCAGAAATCTACTTTGTGGCCACCAGGGGCACTATCTTCAATTGAGATGACATAGTCTCAAACATTTTATCTTCATGTACAATGTATCACTTGGAGGTATGTCACAAAAGAAAGAAAAATTCTACAGGATCTATTTTCTAGTTGATTGCATATTATATACTCACCAATTCCCAATGCTGAACTGCACATGGGATAAGACAAAGACCCCTGTGTATTATGTCTACCATCTCTTTTGGGCCCATAAATATCACAATTTTTACAAGAACATCTGTGAATACTTCATCATACCACTCTACAAGCTAATATTCCTCATAGAGTGTGATTACATGTCCGAAAAGACATTATAAGTAGTGGAGGAGAATGGCAACTATTACCTTTCTAAAGAGGGCTTGTACATAATCCTGTATGGGGGGTCCAGAGCCCCTTCTCTTTTACCAAAGTATGCTACTTATTATATTGTACACAAGGAGGTGGTGAGGTAGCTTTATTTAGATGGGATTGGAAATTTATTGTTTGAGCAGAAGAAGGTGGAAACAGTTACAAGTTTTCCAAAGTAAAGAGTGCATCCGAGTTTGTAAAGGAATTATAATATTTTCATTTTGGGGAAAAACTTTTCCACAGAAATGATTCAGCCAATAATATTGTAGATTACTGTGTAATGGTAGGAGTGCATTTTGAAGACACGAACTACTGGGACAAAGATGAAGAGATTTTTCGAAATTCCCGTAGTATGATAGACTTGATTCATAGGTTCAAGAATAAAATAAATACTATGGGTGGAAAAGGAGGCAGTAGTAGTGCTATCGAGAAGAAAAAAAAAGTGGAAGATGCTACCAGGAAAAGAGACATATTGTCACAAGAAGCAGAGCATCATTTAGCTGAGGAAGCACAAAAGAAAATGCAAGAAGAGGAAAATAAGAAAACATAAGTAGAGGAAAAACAAAGAAAATAAGAAGAATAAGAGAAAAGAGTTTGAGAGGAGATTGAAAGAATTAAAAAGGAAACGTCTGAACGAGCAAAAGAAGCAGCAGAAAAGGAAACTGAGGAACTTAAGTAGAAAGATAAAGAATACTGGGATGAAGAGAATCAGGAGCAGGGATAGGCTCATAATGATTCCATCGATCCATTTTTTCCATCGAGCAACATGGAGATAAAAGATATAGCTCCTGCATTAGAATTTGAGCTAATTCCTTTAATCCCATCTTAGGAGTAGGCGGTAGCTGACCTTAATACAATTTTATATGATAAGAACAAGAAAAGGATTGTTATGAGAACCGAAAAGAAGCTGGACACTAGAAAGAAGCATATAGGAGTTATGGTAACCGAGAAAACAGTCATCCATGGGACTAATAGGGATCCTAGACTCCTTGCAAGGGAAAGTGTAGCCTCGGCCCTTGCAAATGTAGATAATGTGGATAAAATGGTGGATTATCTGGAGCAATATAAGGAGAAGATATCTCAAATAAGAGAAACTTTAAAGCAAGAAAGGGGTGAAGGACAAAGCCTGAAAAGAAAACATGAGGACAATCTCAGTGAGCTAGAAATATTTAGAGAGGCATGCCAGATCTTGCAATCGGACAAGAATTCCCTAGTATTATCAGTGAATATCATTGAAGGGGAAAAAAGGGATCTCAAGAAGTAAGTTGCAGAAGTAGAAAAGAAAGGAGAAACAACAAATAAAAGGGTGCAAGAGTTAGAAGTTAAAAACAATTTTCTAAATGAGCAACTCTAGGAAACAAAGGAGAAACAGTTGGATATCACTCCTTTCAGAAATCAAGCATCGTTGTTGCAACAAGAATTGAATCAAGTTTTGTTGTAGTTGGTCAGGGAAATGTACAAGGTAAAATAGATTGAAGCAAGTTTGAAAGAGATAACAAAAAATGTAGCAGAGCTCGGGAAGAAGTTTTTCGATGTGGCAGAAATTGTGCGAAGTCAGCTCACTTGGATTGGAGCTCATTCAAATTTCCCAACAAACATGCCCCAAAAGACCTCATGAATTAGAAAGATGGACTTAGCAATATTAAATTTTGGCTGAAAATTAGTAGTACGGTTGAACATAGCCATTGATAAAACCATAGATAAGTGTACTGAGTTTTACAAAGGAATGTGTTCGATCCACCACCAATGCCGGATTTTAGCATGTACCCTGGAGCAAGATTTTCCAGCCAGAGAGAAGCACTTAAATAACCTCAAAGACAAGATATAGACAAGAGAAGAGAGCATGTCTAAGATTGAATGTCTCAGTCAGGTATCCATTCGAGTCTCGATTGTACAGGTTTCATTGCACAAGCATCTGTTTGAAGAGTTGTTGAGTCAGAACGCGCCAAAGGTCAAGGAGATAGAGTCCTAGTTGTCAAAACATGAGATAGAAGCACGAGTGTTGGATCCAGTATAATATCAAACTATAAATGAAGAAGCCCAAGCATGGGATGTGTACATTAAGAGTCAAACTGGGTCCACCTAGACTATTTGATGTATCCATAAGTGGGAGTTTTCTTTATGTAATATTTTGTTTTAAGTCCTTTTCCTAGTGAGCACACTAGAGGATGAAATTATGTAAATGAAAGGTTAGGGAAATCCCAGAGGGAAGAGAATACCAAGAGTCATTTTGAAAATGTATAAATATAGATAGAATCAAATAGAAGAGGATTTTTCTATCTCTAATATGTGAAATACTTGTTGTAAGAAGGACTGTTTCTTTTTATAATAAAGAGGATAAAGTTTCTGCTGAAGAAGGGGTTGTTGGAGTTTCAAATGCATGTTGTGTATATGGCAGGATATAGAACTATTTCTGCTTTAGCTTAATATGCAAATCTGTGAGATCATTCTAATTTATAGACTATTCCTATGTTGTGAATGATTTCATTTTCTTCTTATGAATCTTATGCAACAAATGAGTAATGAACGTTTTAACCAACACTGAGCTATATCTATGTTAATTTTTCCGATGTGTTTATGTATTATGAATTTATCAGTTATCTGTAAAATTCCTAGTCCAATGAATGCAGTACATTACTCTTATAAGTAGTAATAATTCTCCCTGGGGATAGGTTAGATATGTTATTTAGTTTAGAGTAGCTGTTATTTTCTTTTCTGTAGTTTGGGGACAAAGGGGATAAGATGGGAGTTAAGAACCTACCCATCACATTGTGAAGCCTTTTGTTTCCTGTTAAAATTGCATTTAATATAGGCACTTGCATATCATTTATATAAAACATAAAAAACACATAAACGGTGAACCAGGCCACAACCGGTAAATAGATTTAATCTTTCATTTATCCTTACGGTAGCGGGGTCATTAACCAGATGGATTCCCCATACCGTACAATAAGCGATCTAATTGGGAATGATTATTAGGGAGAATCCCTATTGTTGATACCTTGGATTTTCTAGGCATCAACAGTTTTGGTGCTAGAAGGAGGGCCACCAGTGCATGGATGGAAAAGGAAATCCATTTGACCGGAACTATTCCATCAATAACAATACTGAAACTAGTTTTTTTGAAGAAAGAATAATTCCTGAAACTTTTGAGAACCTCTACCAAGTTCCTTTTGAAGTAGTTGATCATTTCAGAAGACACACGAGGTCATACATGACAAATCTTGGGGGATTGCAAATAATCCCTAAATTACCAAGAAGAAGAGATTCTAAACAAAGACCCACATGCACAGAAGATTCAGTCTTGGTAGGAAACTTGGTAGAATTGGTGAATTTATCCTTACAAGAAATCAACCAAGCTCTCAATTAGTTAGGACCTCAATCTCCACACTGTTCACCTTTTCAATCTCCTTTTTAAGTCTCCACCTCAATCTCCTCCATGAATCATGGCTGGAAATGTACCTCCAAATCCTAATGCAAATAAGCCTAATCCACCACCTGTACTAGCTTGGAGGGATAGAACACCATTGAACTCCATGATTTTCCTCAGAATCATGAAAATTATTTGCCTAGATTTGATCTAGGAGAAGGCATATCTATGGATGATCACCTATAGAGTTTTTTCTTGGCCTTAGAAGATTTAGTAGTTGAGCATGAGGATGTGGTATGCAAACTGTTTCATCATACTCTCAAAGGTAAGGAAACATCATGGTATTTTGTCTTAGAGGCAAATTCAATCATAGATTGGGACACTTTCAAAAGATTGTTTAAAAAAAAGTTTGGTAGCCAAAGAACTAGTGCTTCTTTGATGAAAGAAATACTGGCTCTAAGAAGGGAAAAGAAAGAAAAAGTGATAGATTTCAATTAAAGGTTTACCACTCACTTAGATAATTTCAGAGTAGCCATAAGACCTGCTAAAGAAACTTTGATTGAATAATACACTTCGGCTCTTGGATCTGATATAACAATGTTTGTCAAAACATCAGTAAAACCTTCCTTAGCAGAAACTTAAGAAGAAGCCGAAAAGATAGAAGCTGAACTTGAAAGTGTAAATAAAAATTATGTGGAATCAGAGACTAGAACCTTCAGTAGTAAAAAAACCTTTGTTGTCGACAAGGCCCAAGGATGAGTATTCTCATGATTTAGAAAGTTTGGTCAAGGTGGTACAAAAGTTATCCAACAAGATTGTTGACTTAGAGAAATATAAAGAGGCGAATTCAGGAAGAAGGTAGTATAAACCATTCTTCAAGGAAAGATATGAAAGTGGCCCCTCTCAGCCACCTACACATAGTCCTTCTATCATGAATCTCACTAAAGTTGGAATGGACAATTTCTGTACATTTCATCAACAACCTCACTCTAAAAATAATTTCCCGTAGTGGATTAAATCCATGGCATTGGTAATGAATCAATTACTAGACTCTAAGTTAATAGATCCCGAGGTTGAATATGAAAAGGTTCATGAATCAAGGGAACCACCTAAGGAGACTACCATGGTCTTGTGGGATTGTGCACCTATGCTAGGTTTGGAAGATGAAGAGCCTAGCAAGCAGATACATCTGTTAGCTGTGAATGTCACAACTAGGAGCAAAGGTCCACTAATTGAAGATAACACATTACTACCCAAAATCAAGAGAATTCATGAAAACATGAAGAAAGTCAGAAATAACACTCAGACCCAACCCATACCTTATTTGTTCATAACAACAAAAAATGTTCCAACTATCAGTAAGCCCATGAAGGATGCCGAAAGTAAAGTAGAAGGTGTTAAGAAAATCCCAACAGACTGTGAGCTGGGGTATGATATAATAGAAGACATCAAGAATACCAAGGTTAATATTTCTTTATTTGAGATCTGCATTTTACCCCAGCATCAGAAGAAACTTTTGGAATCCTTGGATCCACCAACCAGTAAACCCCAAGAAGATGTTTAGTCATAAGAAGAAATCATTGAAACTAGTATTGGGGGGAAGTCCAAATCTAGAACATTACCATTTCTGCTTACATTTGAAATTTTTAATCATAATGTGCACCACTCTTTGGTAGATTCTGGAGCATCTACAAATTTTATGCCTCTATCAGCGTGTAAAAGGATAAATGGCCAATCCAATCCATCTAATGGAAAGATTATACAAATGGAGAGAACAACTGTGAAGGTGGTAGGAGAGATGAAATATGTTCTGATATGTTTTGATATCCATGTGCCAATTTATAGACATTATGGTGGTAGACATCCCTGAGGCATATGGACTGATTTTGAGCTGAGGCTAGTCTGTGAAACTAGATGGATATTTTGCAAATGACTAGTCTCATTTGTGGTTTATCTATCAAGGTTTTCAAAACTAGATTAAAGTAATGAGGTAACCGCATATGATACATAATGTGACACAACTGGAAGGGAAGAATGAGCCGATAAATTTTTCACACTCAGTTTTGGGGAATTATTTCATTGAATTGGAACTAGGAAGTTACCAAACCGAGGATGCTGATAATGGATCAGATACAAACCCCAAACTCCTTCAGTTTTCGTGGGCTGATAAAATTAATTGTAACATAGTTAGATTAGTCCCCGATATAGAAAGTAGAAATAGTTCAGTAGAATTAGCAAATAGGTTTTGGATTTTATATTTTGATGGTTCAAAAATCAGGAAGGATCAGGAGCTGGCTGTATCCTGATAGATACAGAAAACAATAAACATTTTCTTTTTTGTAGATTAGAATTTGAATGCACAAATAACACAGTCGAATATGAAGCATTAATACAAGGATTAAAGAAGGCAATTAAATTCAAGGTTAAAAATTTAAAAGTCTATAGAGATTTTGAAATTATTGTTAAGCAAGTTCGAAATACAATCCATTGTTTATCACTGCATCTAAAAGGATATCAAAACAAAGTTTGGGATCTTCTAATAAATTTTGATGCATTTAATATAGTTTCAATTCCTAGACTAAAAAATGCAGCAACTGATTTATTAGCTATTTCAACTGCCAGGCTTGTTCCTACTAATAATCGATGTTCCATTGAAGTGATTTTTAGGGTTGTTGTACCATATAACATCACTAATATAAGAGTATTCGATGACGACCCGCGGATCTTAGAATTTCTAACAAATGATGAAAATTTCAAAGGGTCTATAATTGATGACGAGGAACATCATGAAAATATTCAAAGTGTAAATTTCATACCCAAAGGAGTTATAACTTTGGAAGGAATGTTTGATCTGAATAACAAGTTTAGAAGACCAACCAATGTCAAAAAACATAGTTCATCTATGCAATTTGAGCTGGTAAATTTGGGGTTAGAAGCTGATCCCATATATGTAAACATGGGAATGTCTTGCTCACCTGGGGAAAGAAGCAAATTCATTTACTTGTTTAAACAATACAAATGTGTCTTTGCTTGGAGATATGAAGATATTAAGACGTATGAAACTCGCATACAACATGTTTTTCCTATTAAAGAAGGAATCAAGCCATTCCAACAGCCTTTGAGAAAGATGCATCCCAAATTAGAACCTTTGATTCAAAGCAAAGTGAAGAAGGTGCTTCATGCGAGAATTATTTTCAGAGTTGGACATTTAGAATGGGTTTCGAATTTGATACCAGAGAGAAAAAATTCTGGGGAGATTAGACTTTGTGTGGACTTAAGGAACTTGAATCGTGCTTCTGATAAAGATAACTACCCAGTCCCACCCATGGAACAGATATTGCAGACTGTCTCAGGATCAAAATTATTCTCTCTTTTAGATGGTTTCTCAAGCTACAACCAAGTGTTGGTAGCAGAATAAGACACACTGGAGACCACTTTTAGAACTAAATGGGGGACTTTTGCATATAGAAGGATGCCTTTTGGTATTATCAATACTAGAGCAACTTTCCAAAGGGTGATGGACATAGCTCTCCACGGTTTGATTGGCCGTAGCGTAGTAGTTTATTTGGATGATGTTACAGTTTTATCCAAGAAAAGAGAAGAGCACACTTTGCATCTAAAAAAAAAATTTGATCGTTGTCGGAAGTACAAAATTTCTTTAAATTCGAAGAAGTGTGTTTTTTTTGTATTAGAAGGAAAGTTACTGGGTCATATAATTTCTAAGAAAGGGATCTCCATCGACCCAACAAGGATTAAAGCTATAGCAGAGATCCCTCTGCCCCATAATAAGAAAGGAATGCAGTCTTTTATGGGGACTATAAACTTTATGTGAAGGTTTGTATTGGATTTTTCTCATATAGACAAACCTTTGCAACAAATGGTTAATAAAAGTGCTTAGTTCAAATGGACCGACTTAGAGAAAGGTGCATTCGACAAGATTAAATCAATGATAGCTCACGCACCTTCTCTCAAAATTTCCAACTTTGAGAAATATTTCATCTTATACACTTTTGTTTCAGACAACTTGCTAGCAGCAGTGCTTATGTAGAAATAAGAAGGGGGAGATGAGTACCCCATATCATTCATGAGCACTGGATTACAAGGTGCTGAGTTGAATTACCCTGCTGTTGACAAACAACCATATGCATTCTTTAAGGTGGTAAAGCAATTTAGGTTGTACATACTTAAGAATAGAACCAAAGTTACTGTACCTCACTCGACAATCCAGAATCTATTTGTGCAAAGGGAGTTAGGAGAGAGAAGAGGAAACTGGGTAACAGCCTTGCAGGAGTATGACTTAGAATTTAGAGCAGAAACTATCATCAAAGGACAAAGACTTTGTAAACTAATAGCTGAAAGTTAGGACAATGAAGAAAATGATTGGGAGGATGAGACTGAGCTGCATATGATCTATGTGTGTCCCTTATTTACAGCCCCAGAATCTTGTTATAGAGATTTAGTACACTATCTCCAACAGGGGTATTTTCCTGAACATTGGAATTACAAGCAAATAAGGGAATTGTGCTTAAACTCCGCATCTTATAAGATAATTGACGGAGTGTTGTTCAGAAAAATTATGATGGAGTGTTTCTTAGATGCCTGGAATGAGAAGATACAACCAAGGTAGTTAAAGAATTGCATGATGGCCCAACAAGAGGTCATTTTTCAGGAGATACTAAAATGCACAAGATCCTAAGGGCTGGATACTATTAAGCGAGTGTGTTTAAAGATGCTCACGCTTATGTCTGGAAGTGTGATACATTCCAAAGGAGCAGTGGAAGACAAGTGAAAGAAGTTGGGCCTTTGCAACCAGTTATTATTTCTGAACCATTCGATCAATGGGGGATTGATATTATCAGAGAGATTAATCCAAATTATTCACTACAACACAAGTACATCCTCACAGCTACAGATTTTTTACTAGATGGGTGGAAGCAATCTTGTTACAGAAAGTAAATGAAGATGCGGTTATGAATTTCTTGTAATACCACAGTATGACCAGGTTTAGGGTTCCAATTTCCCTAGTTTTTGATAGCGCATCTTATTTTTTGTCCATTAAGCTTACTACATTTGCTAATGAGAAAGAAATTAAATTATATTATTTTGCTAACTATTATCCACAAGGTAATGGGTTAGTTGAATCTACTAATAAAAATCTCATTAGGATTCTAAAGTAAATAGTCATAGAAAACCAAAGAAGCTGGCATATAGCTCTTCCTAATGCACTTTGGGTTGATTGAGTTACACCCAAGAACTCCTTAGGTGTGTCACCCTATACCTTAGTTTATAGAAAGGAAGCTATCTTTCCCCCTAACATTTTGTTTCCTTCTTCTCAATTAGCCCAAGCATATAGAGGGTCTAATAGTGATGTTTTACAAGCCCGAATCAATACTCTGCTGAAATTAGAGGAGTCTAGATTGAAGTCTAAATAAAGGCTTAAAGAGTTTGAGGTAGGAGATTTGGTTCTGAAGTGGAATCACCCGCATGACGAAAAGGGAAAGAACACTAATTTTCAACATATATGGATAGGCCCATTTTATATTGCAAAAATCTAGGCCCCTCGACTTACAAGTTACAGGATTTTCAAGGGTGGGAAGAGAATCTTCCAATTAATGGTTTGATTCTCAAACCTTATTTTACTTGATGCTTTCGAAATTTATGTACATAAACAAACCTTGTTGATTTTTTCTTTCAAATTTTTCATAGTTAGTATTACTTTATTTATTTTTTCTTTCTTTGAGTCTAAGTTGTTTCAGTTTATGCTATTTTTCTTTATTTCAGTTTTCAAATAAGCCAGCACAGTTTTTGGCATTTGGGGGACATTGGAATTTTGGGAAAACTGCAAATATTCTGACTAAAAGGTTGCTTATTAAATGTAAATGTATCATGACTAAGATTCCTTAAGTTGATAGACCCTTTGAAGGGAGGTTATGAAGACATTGAATTCCTATTTAACCCCTATCAAATAATTGAGGTAAGACGAGTCTAGAATACTAGTTTGGGGCTTCATCCACTTCACACTAAAATATATACTAGGAAGCTAACATCAATGGACCCATGAAAAGGGAGAAGGGTGGACATATGTATGGTATTTAAAATGATCCCATGCCACAAATAAAATCCAAAAGGCTTAAAGGAGTCACATTTTCCAGAAAGAAAGCATACATCAAAAGACATACTGAATAAAATCAGTAAAAAGGATAAGATTGCTCAGAGGTTCTTCTCCATTCATGAGATGAAAAAAAGCATCTCTCGAACAAAAGGACACTGTGGATGGAAGTGTAAATTTGAGCACATAGATCTGTAGAAAATTACACAACTCACAAAGTGGATCTCACAATTTACTCAGCAAATTGAAGAATGAAACAGTGCAAAAAATGGCTTGTAGCTATGAATGATTTCATTAATAAAAAAGTAATCCAATGATAATTACAATGAAGTAAAATGGCTTTAATAGCCACACGAAATTTGAATCCACATGAAATTCGAATTGATGGACTCTACTTGACTGTAGGTAACTAAGACCTTGTCTAAATCACTATTGGAGGACTCAGTAGTTAATTGACCTTGTCTAAACCTTAACCGGAGTTCATCGGAGCTCTAAAACACAACTCAAGTGTTACATTCAATGTTGACTAAGGTTAATTGACTTTGGTAGGTGAGAAATACACCCCACATGTGTGCAGTCAAGTAAAACTAGCGCTAACTAAATGTAGAGGACTAGAACTGAATGTAACTGACTCCTAACTTACCTTGACTAGTCATTAACTAAAGTGAACTGACCTTGGTTGGTTTCAGCACTCCTAGTGGCTTCCTAAATTGTAGGGATTGGTCTAGGAGACTCCTAAACTGATGCAATCAAGTGCAATCAGTGGCAGTGAGCCTCAATTAGTGTTCCCCACACTTTAGTAACTGAAACATGTGCCTCAATTAGGTCAAGTGGACCCAATGGTGTTAATGACTATAAATAGACTGGATGGACTCCTGAGTTAGACATGACTCCTAATTTAGACATATGACCAAATTTTTACAAGGGAGGATTAATAATCCTAACAGGAAGAACCTAAACCAAGTTCCAAATGAAGGAAGCAATCCAGGAAGACTCAAAAGGAAAAAAGTATAAAAGCATCAAAAGAATGCAAAGGGCATGGGAATGAGGAACAAATGAATACATCTATCCACACTCTATTATGATCTTGTGGTTTCTGAGCTATAAGAAACCAAACGCAGAGGTAAAATGAACCTCATCTTTTGGCCTCAAAAGAGTTATCAGGACTATGAAAAACCTGGTTTCCCTACCCTAGTGGATTATAATCAATGTTAAAGCTATGAATCTCATATCCCTAAGACATATTAAAGAAATATTGAATGTTTCGGGGAAAGTTGGTTTAACATAATGCCTTAAATTATTTTTTACCTTAAAAGATAGTTTTTCCAAAGATCTGAGTTCGCCAGCCAGTCACCAATTGTTGTTGCTGCATCAAATCCCCAGCAAATTTTCATATCCTGGGGCCCCCATTTTTATTTCTAGTCTTTGGTGTATCTTAAAATTGATTTTACCTTCTTTATGACTTAATTTTTCTTCTCCAAATCGGAAAAAATATTTTGGAGAAACCTCGTTTTTTCTACCCAGCATATTGAATGAACTCACAGAGTTTATCAAATATGGTAGAGGTTCTACCAGGTCTGCTTTCCAATCTATATGCCCTTTTCCTTTTTGGAATACTCACGTAAGTTTACCGATGCATTGGCTAAACTCTGAGGTCTACATCCGATGTAGAAGGAGGGTCCTTTTTCTTTGGAAGACTTAAACGAGTTCTTTGACAAATCCTGGCTGATGTTTTGGGTGACTATTTTGTCTGCCCCTAATGTTCTCCGGAATCCCAACCGATACTGAGTGAGGGCATGATTGTTTTTTTTGGAAGAATAATTTCTTGTTGGATCACTTCAAGCTTTCCACCCAACACTATCGGAGGAGCTTGTCTATTTCCACTCGATTGTCTTTCAAGGGTTCACCTGATACCCTGCGGTTAAAATATTTGGAATCATATGATAAGTTTCAACGAGAAAGATATTTTTCCACCCAGTGAACATTGACTACATATTCATCTATCATCCGATGCTATCCTTTTATTTTAAGTTGGCACCAATGCGCAGTCTCGATTTAATGCCATAAATTTGTACGAATGGACCATTTATTAACCTTTTGGCCAAGTATTTTTAAACACCACCAGCACTTGTCAAGGTTAGTTGTTACCCGTCAAAGTTGTTGTGATTTGCTTAGTGAGCTATCAGTCATGTTACAGATCTAGTAAGCTGCGTAAGGACCAAGTGCTTTCAGCCCACCATTTTCCTCACTAGGTAGGATTTCATTATCCTTCCTAGTCACGCTCAGTTATTTGGGGTTGTTGGTTTTAGGTTTTTTACCTCAGTTCTTTTTTATACCTAGGGGTTAATGGGATTTTGCCTTTGCATTTTCATATGTTATTTTTTGAGGCTGCTTCGATCATGGCTCGCGAGGTGTTGATTTTTTCCACCTGCCTCGTGCCAGTTGTCGCCTCCACCCTTGCCATGGGGGTTTCATTAGCAGTAGGTTGCAGAGGGGTGGGTTTGTGTAGAGTATAATTTCACCATCTGCACCACTTGGTTTCTTATCCATAGGAGTGTGGGAAGGGTGGTCATTATCATTGGTTGGGTAGAGAGTTTTTTGGTCTAGGTCTTCTTAAACCGTTGTAATCTATTTCCTAGTTGTGATGCCCATATGTTACCAGGAATTTTTCTCATTTGATAGTCTTTACGGCCCAGGGGTGGAGGTTTCTTCTTGCCTAGGGCTGTCCTGATCTAGATACTTTTACCTGGGGACTGTGTGTAAAACTGTGGAGAAGCTTAAGCCTGCACTCAGCTCTCACTATAGCATCTTATTTTGTTGAAATGTTGCAAGATGATGTGGTAACGTTGATGGTTTTAGATGAGTTCATGTTGTTTCTAGTTATATACATGTTGTTAGATTTTTATCATTCAATCTAGCATTATATTAGGATCCTTAACTGAGAGAATAACAAGCATAGCAATCAAACACAAGAGACAATAGACACAAAGATTTTCCTCGGGGAAGCCATAAAGGAGAAAACCCTACAACTTCTTTAGATATGGAATCAACACCAAAAGTAAAACCCCAAAATAGTAAGATGATCTCATGACAGTAGTAGTCTCTCTCTTGTCTCAACAACTTCTCTCTCACTCATGCACCCTAGTGAGTGAGTGTGTGTGTGATAAATAGAGAGTCTCACTCTCTATTTATATTTTTCATTCACTTAACCTTGAACTATGTTATGTAGGCTTGAGTAATCCTAACTCAGTTATGTAGCCTCAAGTAGCCACAATTGGGGTACTAATGACTCGACTTACATTAAATCACCTAGGGCCGACTTCTCTAGGAGAGTCTAATAACCCTAGTGCCCCACAACTATGGGGACTTTAACCCTTGATCAATAGGAGGGTTACCCACAATGACTTTACATGACTTGTTTACATTATTTAATATACTGATAGGAACATCAAGGCATGACATGACTGAAATACATTACAGAAAATTCCTGGAATAAACATCGGGGTACAATACATAAGATATATAGATGAATACATTCTAAAGTTACAAATACATCAACACTCCCTCTTAACTAGGAAGATATTATCTCGACACAATTTGTTAGCACTAGTCTTCTTCTCTATATTAACTGGATCATCTTGTCATCTTTATATTCAAGTCATCTTCATCTTGTATTTGGATCATCACTCGATCTGGATCATCATCATTGGATATGGATCATCACTCAATCTGGATCATCATGGGGACATCATCACTGGATCTGGATCATCACTACTGGATCATCATCATTGGATATGGATCATCACTGGGTCATCATCATAGGTGCTATCTCATGATTCTTCTCATCATAGGAAGTTCTACAAATCTAGCCCTTTTCATGTTGGTTGTAGGCCTAGCCTCCATGTAGATCTTCTTCAGCGCTTATATATGACCCTAAGTCAGAATGGGTAGCACTCACATCTGACCATGAGAGGAACACATCCAACACCATGTCAGAAAGGAACAACACTTACATTCACCAGCATGATAGGACACAACTACTATCATCTATGAAAAGGCACAACACTCACATCCACCAACATGATGGTAGGACACACCTACTACCATCTGTGGAAAGGCACAGCACTTACAATCAGCAGCATGGTAGGGAACACCTACTACCATTTGTGAAAAGTCTTAGCACTCACATCCACCATCATGATAGGACACACCCACTACCATCTGTGGAAAGGCACATCACTTACAATCACCAGCATGGTAGGACACACTTACTGCCATCTGTGAAAAGGCTCAACACTCACATCCACCAGCATGATAGGACACAACTACTATCATATGTGGAAAAGCATAACACTCACATCAACTAGCATGATAGGAAACACCATATATCATCCATGGAAGGGCTCAATACTTATATTCGACCATGCGAGGAACCAATCCATCCTACATGTTGAAAGGGATCTCAACCCCAGGTTGAGGATTCCTGGTAACTAACCAGGTGCCTTCATTGTCCTAGAGAATGGCATCAGCCCTTATATCTGATCAGGTGGGAACACATCCCTCAATCACATCAGAATGGCCCTGCACTTATATCTGATAATGTGAGAACACATCCTACAGTCATATCAGAATGGACCTTAGCCTCAGACTGAGTATTCCTGGTAACTGACCAGGTTCCTCCATTCAAAGAATGACATTCAACACTTACATCTGATCATGTAGGAACCAATCCTATAGTCACATCATAATGGGATAGCACTCACATCTAACATGGAAGGAACCAATACTCTCACCATGATAGAATGGCTCAGCACTCACATTCAACATGGAAGGAACCACTACTCTCACCATGACAGAATGGCTCAGCCCTTACATCTAACCATCGAAGGAACCAATCCTCTCACCATGTCAGAATGGCTCATGGACTCATCACTTCCCCTTGGAGGGAACCTCAATCTGGAGAACACCAAGCTTCTCCCTGAAGTACTCAAACTTCACTTTGGCCAATGTCTTAGTCAGCACATCAACTATCTGTTCGTTCGTCACAACATACTGGAGCTTCACTGCTCCTCTCTACACCATATCCCTGATATAGTGATATTTGATATTGATATGCTTTGACTTGTCATGGAACACTAGGTTCTCCGATAACTTCACACAACTCTGGTTTTCACAACATATACAAGTAGCATCCAACTGGAGATCAAATAAATTAGATAGTAGCTTCCTTATCCATACTCCCTCACAACTAGCTGAACAAGATGCGACATACTCTGCTTCAGCTGTACTTAGTGCCACACAATACTGTTTCCTACTAAACCAAGAGATCACACCTGATCCCATACTAAAGAAGCACCCTAAAGTGTTCTTCTTATCGATGGCACTACCTGCCCAATATGAATCAACATAACCTTCCAGGTTAATCTTCTGATCAGCCTTATACTTGAGCCCATAGTCAACTGTACTCTTCAGGTACCTCAATGCATGTTTTGCAACCATTAGGTGAACATGTCCCAATGTGTTCATAGCAAAGAAAATATTTGGTCTTGTATTTGTCAGGTACATCAAGGACCCAATCATCTGATGATACATCGTAGCATCAATCATCTCTGATGAAGCATCACTCAATAGCTTTAGGTTCGATGCCAAAGGTGTGGCCATGGACTTGTATTTCATCATCCTGAACCTCTTGAGGATCTATACTGCATACTTATCTTGTACCAAGGATATTCCATCTGCATTCTACCACACCTCCCTACCTAGAAAATAGTGCATCAAGCCCATGTCCTTCATTTCGAACTCGGCAGCAAGATTCCTCTTGTAACTTTAATGAGTTCCTCTTTTCTGTTAGGAACAAGTCATCGACGTATAACATGAGCATCACTAGTCTTTTTCCTTCAACCTTGAAGCAAAGTTTGGAATCCTCTTTACTCTCAGTAAAGCCTAGAGTCATTAGTAATCTATCCATCCTGTCATACCATGTCAAACCTTAGCATCTTCTGCAGTCACTCCCTCTGTCTTTCGTACTATATGCACTAAAACATTCTGTACCGGAGTGACAAGTAGCTTCCTTTGCTACTAATATTCTATGTATCCATCTAGGATCACTAGATACCAAGATCCTCTATCTTGAACCTTTTCAAAATTTCTTGCTGCACCCATCTATGAGCTTGTCATCCTCTATAGACTTTCATCTTCAACCTTGTAGCAAAGGTTCAGATATTCATCAAGCTCCTCATGTATGTGTTATCCCATGGGTGTCTTCTGAGCTCATACACGACCTTCTTTCATTTGCAGACATGATTTTTCCTATCATGTGTCTTAAATTCTAGTGGCTACATATGTCTCTTCATAGTCTATGCCTTATTTTCATAAGAAGCCTTGTGCTATGAATCTTTCCTTGTATTGCATGATTTTTCCATCTACTGCATGATGGAACTACGAACTTCCCTTTACATGTTGATACTGCATCCTAGACATCATTCTTCTTGAACTGGTCTTCCCCTTCTTCTTGGTTACTTATTCATGGCTGGAAGGTTTTGTATAAATAATGTCGCTGCATTTGTCATATTATTCTTCATCTTGAACTCTCATCACTTGTTCTTTAGAACAAGTCTCATCCTTCTTTGCTTGTAGGCGATTTTATGTGATCTTTCCTACAAGTCAAATGCATTAGTTGTATGGTTAGAAACATTTCATAAGGTATATTCATCATGAAAAATTCTTTTGCATCAAGATATATGATTATGCAACTATTTTATCCAATACAACATTCATCCATATCTCACGAAAACTTTCTAGATGCCTTCCATCTCTACCAGGACAACATTGAGATTGGGCATTAATCTAATATCTCAGCAAAGAGGTTTCATTCTAGATAAGTAGCAATGGAGAGTTGTATAGCACCATGAACTACTTACCCATCACATGCATATTAGTAGTATACTATCATTAATGCAAACATTTTACCATGCATAATACATCAACTGAATATAAACAAATGCATAACAAAATAGTATCATGAAATGACAATTGAGTACTTATCTTTATTTTTTTCATCGGTAGACTCCTTCTTAAGCCTTCCGCTTCATCATCTTATTCATTCATCATTTATTATCCAAATAATAGGATGGATAAGAGTTTCTTCAAGAGTTGAGTCCTTCATATTCGTCATCGCTTGAGGGATCTTCTTTGGATGATGAGAGCTTTATCTTCAGTTTCTCCCATCTTCTCTTCTCTTATTATGAGTCAAGCTTCTTCTTCTTCCTAGAGTCTGCTGAAAGTAATCACTTCCTTCTGGCACACATTCCTCGCATGAATAAATCCCATGATCCTAGGAGGCCTTTCAAGGTGGTTATCACCACTTCAATTTGTTCTTTAATTTGAGAGACCCTTGTAAAGTATGACTGTATGGTCTCTGGATTCTAGATCTTCACATTCTTCAATGTTTTCTGAAAGTCATATTCTGATTTATGTTCTTCCATTCAAATATCTTGGTCAAAGAATCAACCATATCTTTCAGTGTCTTTAGGGAAGACACTTGTGGTATAAGGTGATCCGTGATTGAATCAGCTATGATCCTTTTGGCCTTGACCAAGTTCTTCTGGTGTAAGGATTTTAGCCTCATCTCCCTCTGGAACTGGAACCTCTCTTCTTATGTAGGTGTCCAATTCATTTTCTTTAGAGAGATCATATAATTCCATGTTTGGAAGTTGTCAAATTCAAAAAGCTTATCATCAAGCTGATGTGATAGATCACTTTGAAATGAGAACCTCAAATGAAAATAGAAAAAGATTAGATCTTACTGATTTGTGGTGTCTGTGCTGGTTTCGGAGCTGGCTGATCTAGGGTTTGTCAGAGAAACCCTAATTTTCAAATATTTAAATATTTAAGATCTGATTGGATATAAATATAGACATCTTAAAGGTGAGTTGTCCAATGTACTCTTTTTTTGAAAGCAGTGGAGGGAAGCTCCCAGAACAGGAAGCCCTAGTTTACAAATTTCTTTTGCAGAAATTCTTGCTACTATTTCTACGGTATATCCAAAATTAATATTCCTATATGTCTAAAACTTTGCACAAAGATATCCTTGCCTATCCCTATTCCAACACCATATGTTTCATCAGAATTGGTTTCACCAATTGGGACTTATGATCGTTTTCCCAAGGTGACCTGTTTCAGGACTGTTCAGCATAGCGAAGTTGTACAGACTTCCACGTGTCACTGTTTCATCTTCGGGATCTGAAACTTATACCACATAAGGTACATTCCATTCCCTTTCTGGAACATCTTCATAAATTTCATTTGGACCTTTTTATCCCGAGATATAGAAATTCTCCCTATATGTCTTGTTTAGGGATGAATCCTGGAAGAGGCTGGAACCCTAACTTGGAGGGATCATATATCCTAGAATATAGTGAATATGATGCTGAAATTTGGACACAGTGTAAATTCAGATTGTGTATTAGGCCTTTAAAAGTTTCAGCTCCTAAGACATCTCCATTCCCGAGATATAGGGAATGTACAAAAATGTATCATTTTTAGTATTTTAGGGTTTTTTCGGCCCAGGGTCAAACTAGGGTTTGACTTTCCCAGAGTTATACCCAACCAAAAATATCGACCAAGGTCACTAAAATTCGATTTTTATGAGGAAATAAATCCTATGCTAAGATCACTCAAAAATTCCTCTTGTGTAAGAAGCCCTAATTTCCTGCACCAAATACTGAAAATGCTTGGAATAAAATTCTGCTTTGACAGAAAGATGCGCCCTTCAATGGAGAGTCATCTTAGTATACTTTTGCTAATGGATTTTGGAGAGAAACCCAAAAAGTAAGAAGCCCTAGCTTATGCAGCTGCATAATGTCTTCTTCTCAGGTTAGCTCTGATACCATGTTATATTTTTATCATTCAAGCTAGCATTATATTAGGATCTTTAACTGAGAGAATAAAAATAACAGAAATCAAACACAAGAGATAATAGACACAAAGATTTTCCTCAGGGAATCCATAAAGGAGAAAACCCCGCAACTTCCTCAGAGATAGAATCAGCACCAAAAGTAAAACCCAAAAATAGTAAGATGATCTCCTGATAGCAGTAGTCTCTCTCTTGTCCCGACAACTTCTCTCTCACTCATTTGCCCCAATGAGTGAGCGTGTGTGTGTTAAATAGAGAGTCTCACTCTTCATTTATATTCTTTCGTTCACTTAACCTTTAACACCTTTAACTCTGTTATGTAGGCTTGAGTAATCCTAACTCAATTATGTAGGCTCGAGTAACCACAACTAGGGTACTAATGACCCGACTTACATTAAATTGCCTAGGGCTGACTTCTCTAGGAGAGTCTAATAACCCTAGTGCCCCACAACTGTGGGGACTTTAACCCTTGATCATTAGGAGGGTTACCCAAAATGACTTTACATGACTTGTTTACATTGTTGAATCTCTTGATAGGAACATCGGGGCATGGCATGATTCAAATACATTGCAGACACTTCTCGGAATAAAAATTGGGGTACAATACATAAGATATATGGATGAATACATTCTGAAGTTACAAATACATCAACACATGTTTATATCCATCTAAGACTAGTTTTCATGGTTTTGACAATGTCAATATTTATTTAGTATCTTTCCCAAAAAAGGGAAAATGAAGGCCCAAGCTGTGGAAGATGATCCAGAAGTGGAAATCATCACGAAGGTAGAAATCATATATGAAGACACTAAACCAGTGACTGGAGCCGATCTAGAGTTTAGATGGTGTCCACTCGTCATGAGCTCTTTCCATTATCTGAAGTCATCAGCTAGATAATTCCAAGAGTAGATGTAGTCAAGATGATCCTAGCAAATGTAAATGGGCAATAGTTTTCTAGTTAATAGTCTGGCATATGTGGCTCAAGTGTGTAAGCTACCCATATCCTAGATGTATCTAACAGAAAAATCGTTGAAGGAATTAAAACTGAACATTTTTTACTTTTTTAGGAAAATGACGATCCACGGGAATCAGTTTCGTACAAATCCTACTGGGGAGTATGAAACTACAAATTTATGCACCCCATATAGGCTTATATCTTTGATGTTGAACCAAATATTTGGCCAAGCACATGGAAAATTTTATAAGATAGGTTGGGTACTAGTAATATACTTTGTAGCCACCAGAGGCACTATCTTCAACTGGTCTGACATAGTCTCACATAATTTATCTTCATGTATGAACGAAACACTTGGAGGTATGTCACAAAATAAATCAGAATTCTACATGAGCTCCTTTCTGGTTGATTGCATATTATGTAGTTCCCAATGCTGAACTACACATGGGATAAGACAAAGATCCCTATGTATTCTGCGTACCAGCTCTTCTGGGCCCATAAATATCACATTTTTTACAAGAACATATGTGAAGACTTCATCATGCCACTCTTCAAGCTAATATTATTCACATAGTGTGATTGCATGTCTAAAAATACATTAGAAGTAGTGGAGGAGAATGGAAACTATTACCTTTCTGAAGAGGAATTTTACATAAGGATGTATGGGGGGTCCAAAGCCCCTTCTCTGTTTCCAAATTATGCTACTGATTATATTGTGCACAAGGAGGTGGTGAGGCAACTTTATATAGATGGGATTGGAAATTTCTTGTTTGACTAGAAAAGGTTGTGTATCCAAATCTCCCATTATATACAGGTAGTTACAAGTTTGCTAAAGTAAAGAGTGCATCCGAGTTTGTAAAAAAATTACAATATTTTTATTTTGGGGAGACAATTTTCCACATAAATGATTCATCCAACAATATTGCATATTACTGTGCAGCGGTAGGAGTGAATTTTGAATACATGAACTACTGGGACAAAGACTAAGAGATTTTCCAAAATTCCCGCAATATGACAGCCTTGAGTCAGAGATTCAAGAAGAAAAAAAATATTGTAGGTGGCAAAGGAGGCAGTAGTAGTGTTATCGAGAAGAAAAAACAAGAGGAAGAAGCTGCCAGGAAAAGAGAAGAAGAAGGCCATAGATTGTTGAAAGAAGTAGAGCAGTGTTTAGCTGAGGAAGCAAAAAAGAGAAGGAAGGAAGAGGAAAATCAGAGAAAGTAAGAAGAAGAAGAGCAAAGAGTATGGGAGGAGATTGAAAGAATTAAGAAGGAAATGGTCGAACGAGCAAAAGAAGTAGGCTCATAATGATCCCATTGTTATAGAAAATTTTACCACACATGGTGAATCACACTTGTATGGCCTTCCCATGTCCCTCTGTAGATTCCTTAGACCCCTTCGACTATTTTTTGTCCTTTGATGTTTCCATCCTTAAAAACATGTGAAAATTGCTATACGTGACTTTTAAACCCTTTATCATGTATATACATGGGTTTGACCTCTAAAACCGCATACATAGGGATGTGTACAAAAATACAAATCCTTTTGGAGTTTTCCTTGACATGGATTCGACTCACTTGTCTCCTGGCCTTCCATATGCCTTGATATCGCTTAGATTCGACCTTTCATTACCCCATTGAAAAGCTATATAAGGAACCCTTTGGATACATTGAAGGCATAAGAGAATTGAAAGAAAAGAAACTATAGTCCATTGTTGATGGAACTTGTGCTTGATTCTGCATCCTTTTGTCCCTTGGAGCACTTTAGTGTTCTTCCCAAGCTTTCCTTTTGCTTGTGAGCTTGCTATCAAGAGATAGAGGATTGAGGTGGTGGAGGCCCAAGTGGGGGATTCGGTTTCTGTGATTCGCAGACGTGCCAATAGAGGTTGTATTCATTGTAATCTCTGATTCTATATCAATAGAAATATATTTTCCTGTCCAATAATGTATGTTTGAATGAATATTTTATTCATGGATGATTTCAAATGCTTATACATTGTTGATTATATATGCTAGAGTAGATCTAACACCAATATATATAGCATGCTTGTCTTGTTTACTTATTGCTGTGGAAGTGATTCATCAACTCAAACTAAAATTGGAAAGCTTAATGGGGATCTACTTCAATCGTCCGGAATAAGGTACGAGTTTTGATCCTTTAGTGTTAGATATTTGATATCTCTTGCATATTGGAAAGGATTGATTTCTAGAGTCAAGCTGTCTGTTATGGTACCCCAAGCAATAGGAATTTCTCTCTGTAACAAAATTGGTGACTCTGTTGGGGAGTTCCTAGTAGTTGTCCTTTGGGGGTTTTCTATCAGCATTTAATGACTTTGAATTGCTCTTTTTTCTCTGTCTCTGTGTCGGGTCTGGGGGCATGTTAGCCTAGTAGTGTTTGATTGGTGTGAAGTTTGTCTAAGCTTGTCTATTTGCCTTTATTTTTATACACTTTTCTTCCTGTACATGAGTTTTGAACTCATAGTCGTGTATATAAGTGGTTTTGACTACTATATTCATGTACACACGCGGGTTTACTGGGAACAGTCATGTATGCTCTTAGTTTTTCCTTCTAGAGGAAGATTTATTGTTGCTAGGTGAATTTTGATGATTGTTGAGTCTCCTTTGATACTGCTAGAGTCTGTATACACCTCTATTTCTGACCAGAGACGTTTTTTTTAGGGTAAAATTTCTGTTTTGAAGAATGTTCTTGTCATTGCACTTTTGATTTTTTGTTTTGGGATTAGTGCATTAGATTTCTTTTATCTTACTACTTTTCTTGAGCGCTGCTTTATTATGCTTGTAGAGTCTCAGGGTTGTAGAATCATTCTTTTGCTTTAGTATCTCATTTTTATTTCAAAAAATCCAAAAATATTTGATTATCATTATGCATTGCATCTTGCATTTTGCATAGTACTTGCACTAGATTTGCTTTGAAGTATTAGTCAGGATTTCATATAGAAAAGCTTGCATTTATCATTTGAAGAAAATTTTGCATTTCACGTAGTAGCATACCCTGTTTTTCATGGACACAATGCATTTGCATTGATTGTTAGGTGTGCATTTTGCTTCATGTTGTGTCATAACACCATTGGTTGCATGGTCATCTACCTTTTTTGAGTAATAAATCCAATTATAATCAAAGCTTAATTAGAATGAACTACACTATTTTATTTGATAGGGTTCACCAACAAGATTAGGTTTTAGGGTCTTGGAATAGTTCATGGTGAGTAAGTTCTCCAAGACCACTAAACAACAACATGTATGTGTCTATCCAGGTGAGAGTGTGAAATTACTTGGTATAATTGGTGTTTCTCAGGATCCTCCTCTCAAAAGGGATTTAAGCACGAGGTAGTGTGAGCGGTTATTGATTAGGATGACCCCTAGTCATAACTGAGTAGCACCGGAGATATTTCCAATATTGTATTCGTATCTGGGGGCTCTTTCAGGAGTTTTGGGATTTGCTACCCTACCCATATGGTGAATCTTGCTTGCAACTGTATGCTTGAGCATTGATTATATTGAGGTGACCTTAGTTTCCTTACCTAGGATATCGAGGGGGTACTTTGCAAGGGTTATTCTATGGGTGTCTTGACAAGGTTGGGGTTGGACAACACATTTGCTTTACATGTTGAAGTTGAGGGCCACAATAATTGGTTACATACCTTTGCTTGTTGTGTATGGAAGTATCAATCCTCTCCTAGGTGAGACATATCTGCTTCATTCGGGAGCTCATTTATCCTAGCCTTGATTGCTTGTGTTTAGATTTATATTTTATTGGTGTATGCTCTGTGCACGTTAGCTTTTCTAGGGTTTGCGTAATTAGAGAGTCTTTTACATTTTTTGAGTCATTGTGGATTTTGGTGTTGGGATAAGGGCAGACCCGGGTTCTTATTCTTTTATCTTTGCACCAACAAACAGACCCATAGTGTTGGCCCTTTCGGCAACAACCTGCGAACATGTTGTAGTCTCACCTGAAACAGCTATGGGCTGCCGCAAAATCAGGTTTTTGTAGGCGAAAGAGGGATATTACTGTACCTTTAGCCTTAACAAAGAATAATTATGCAACACAGAGCTTCGACATTCACTTAAATAGCTTCATAGTTTAGATAAAAAGACAGTTTCTTGCTTAACCCTTAACTGGGAATTCATAGCGAAGTTAATACTTAGCAATTTATCTTACTTTATCATTCATCTACTTATCAAATGCATGAAAACATAACAGGAACAAAGTAAAAAGAACCACCACAACACAAGATATACATGGTTCACCCCCAGTGTAGGGGCTACGTCCACAGAATTGTGTTTATATTCAACACTTTACAAACAACATAGTTTTGATTTGCGCACTCAGGTGCAGATCTTCTCAACATCCAAAAATTGTGCACTTAGCTGCATAATCTTTCTTCCAAAACCCTCTACACACTCAGCTGCAAAGGTCGTCCATGCACTCAGCTGGGACTTAACCTTAAACCCAAAAATAGACCTTAGCTTCTTCGCAACACATCATCATCACAACACAAAGAACCTACTTGACTCCTTTACATAAGTTCCTATTTATACAAGTGCACTATTACAATACCATGGGCTTGAACCATGGGTACCCGAAAACCATGGGACATTTACAAAAAAAGGGGCTTCGACCCAACCCCGAAGCCCCTAAGACTATTTTGGACCACAACTTCGCTTACAAGCTTCATGCCAAAACTGCGGAGTTTCCAAAATTAAGGACCTTCAAGGTCCGAGCCCCAACAGGCCCCTACGACTCACCAATGTCCCTTCTCGGGACACTCTGCTGCTTTTCAGGTGCAAGAATCTTGTTGGCAAAGATAGTAAACTGCTTGTTGAGGATGCACATGATATCTTTGACTGCTTGCTATTTCTCCACTATCTCCTGCAATGTAGCTGCAGAGGCTTCATTGACCTTCTCTTGTGTGAACGCATCATACTCGTTCAAGACTTTGAGCTGGTTGTCCGCAGCAGTGATTAAATCCAAAGCCTTGTTAATGAGGGGCTTCACAGAGCTCACTAACAGTGTTTCTTTTCTTCTGCATGACTCAATTTCTCGCTGGAGCTCATTACTAAGCTTCACCTTAAGCATCTTCTGCATAGGAGGAAATGTCTTAATTTCTTCTTTTACTGCATCCAGCTCTATCTGTCGCTGCTTAATGGTTTCTTGCATCTTTTCTACTTCTGGGTTGTCCTGCAAGTTTTCCCAGGCCTCGACACTTTCGTCTAGCAGCTTTGATGCACTACTTACAAGATCTGAGATCTTCCTTGCTGAGGCTTAAATATCTCTGTGACATTGTTCCCTAACCTCTGGTGGAATCTCAAGAATGAGGCAAAGCTAAAGTTCCACAATCTGGGCCTCATGTTCTGCTTTCATCTTCTCTATCTAGCTTCTAGACTGTTGTGCATAGTATTTTAGCTTGACTATTCTTTGCTCCGGTTCTTCTTTAGCCTGCATGTCGAAGTCAAGGAGACTTCGACACGCCTCATCCAACACTCGCGCTAGTGTAGCCTACTTGTTTTATGTTTTCCTCTTCTTCTGTTCAGCTTCTTTTAGCTGTGCTTCGAGGCTCACACTCTGCTTCATGGTATTCTCTAACTGCGTGTGGGTGTAGCTGTCTCATTCTCGGATCTCCTTCATGAGTGCCAATTGAAACAGATGCAGCTCTGGCATAGACAACTTAGTGTAATCTATCTCAACTGTCATGCTCATCTGTGACCAAGATGCTGCGTCGGTTATTATAAGAGCTGCACTTGGTACTTGTCCTCTGTTGTTTCTAGCTAGCCATTGTCTAGTGTCAGGCTGCGCACCAACTGGGGCACTGCTTGCTGCAGCGCCAGTTGCTGTTCTTTCCAATAACGCCTTAAGTTCTGCAATTCGTTGTGCTACGCCAGTGAGCGCATCAAGATGTGTAGCTGCAAAATCTACCCATTTGCTGGTTAATACTTATGTATACTTTGTCAGAGCCCGATCAAGCTTCTCAATCATCAAAGTGGGATCTTCGATGATATTCTTTCCCTTCAACACCTTAGCTTTCTTTCTGGGTGAAGGCTTCGTAATTTCCTCCACTTCTGGATACTTGTGCTTATCTGGGCGATTAGGATCTAAGATGGTATTGACTGATTCTTCTTCTTCTTCATCAGCTCCATCACTAGCACCATGGTCACTTTCACTCTGTTGTGACTCATCTTGTTCTTCTCTCTCTTCTAGTGGGTCACTCTGCTGCGGCTGACTAGGACCTTCGCCCACATCTGTTACTAGAGGAACTAGTATGTCGGACCTTGTTCCTGCGTCCTTCATCCATTCAGTTGGCCACTGCTGAACTACTACGAGGATGTCTTCCTTGTTTACCATGTATGGTAACTTTCACCATGTATGTTTGTTATCTGCACAGGCCTAGATGAAGACATTATGCATATCAGCCTTGAATGTGGCGACTCCCGTATACTGAGAAAATAGCTCATTACGGAGCCGCAGTGTTTTCAGGATCTGATATGAAATATTCATCGAATAGAAGGCGAACACGTAGTTTGTCATCTGCGGCAAGGCCTTATCCTGTGAGACCCAAAGAGATGCATACCTTGCTGCGCCAGGCATCTCTGGAGGCACATCAACAAACTATGCCTTAGTAGGTTCTCTCCATCCTACCAGTGCAATAAGCACTAACAACCATGAATAATGAAAGGCTCTACCTTTCTCCTGTGCATCGCGGACATCTGTAAGGAATTCTCTAGCAATGTACTCTATCCATTTGTAACTGTATCCTTTGGCACAGTTTGCAGCAATACTGACAATCGGGGCAGGTACTTCATTAGGCCTACACTTCCACATCAATTTGCATGCTAGGAGCTCTACGACGAAGTGAATGTTCTCATGCTGAATAGTTGAGGTTTGATACCCTCGATTTCCTTTTGTCAAACCAAAGCGGTCCTTCATGTGCTGCGCCAGCTTCATATCTTCATGCTTTCTGACAAACTCAATCCCAGGATCAGGCCCTTCCTTCGGTAAGCCTATATTCCTATGAATCAGCTCTCCATCAATGGTGATTTTCTGGTTTCCTATCCATAGGTGCCCATCATGCACCAATGCCAATAACTGCTTGACCACCACGGTAACCTGCGGGCTATGACCAAAGTGGGGGACATTCAGCATTTTCAACAAGCTAGTAGCCCACTGTTTTACTTCAACTAATGTCGTTCCAACCTTCAGATAATGGACAGAGTCAAGTATTTCCCAGGTGCGAACTGCGCAAAATTCTCACGATCATTCGTATCGTGGTCTGCGTACTTGAGGCGGTCTAATCACCCTGTCATCGTTTCGACCAACTTCACACCCTATGGCAGCGAAGGGGTGCATAACATGAACTTGGTTATCTGCCAAGGTGGCTAAAATCCTGGTCGAACAGGCGGGAGATATGGTGGATGCTGCAACGCAACATCCTCATCCTCACCGAATTCTTCAAAATCTTCAGGTGGGAGCTGTGCCAAACCAAGAGGATTCATCTCAGGATCCTCCAGTGTCTTTCCTGATGGTTTGTGCCTTTCTTCATTCTGCTTAGAGAGAAATTCTTCCTTAAACTTATTTCTAGTAGATTGTGTCTGCATCGATTGATTCGGTGTTGGGGAAGGCTCTTTGCGATGTACAGATGTAGGTGGTTTGCAAATAAAGTTCTGCAGACCTCTCTTTCTGAATTCTCTCAACAATTGCTGGACTTCATGATCAACTGACATGGACTCAAGAAAATGTGTAATGCGAAATGCGTAGGCATGGGTGTCTTCTTATAGAATCCAATGACCAAATATTCCATAACTGTGCATTAAAGACACCAAATCTGATTGAGCGGTGGTAGATCTTGTCCAAAGGGCACTAGATTTCCCAAAATCTCATCATTATAGGCAGTTAATGCAGTTAACATACCGGCACCGCCAAATCTGAATTTTTTCAACAGTCACATTTTAAGCTTCGACACAACTTTCTTCTTCAGCACAACCACTAACTTCAGCTTCGCCACAATAAGGACCTTCAACACATCCTGACACATGCTTCGACAAAACTTTGAACTTCGACCCATGGCAGAATTTCTTCCACAACCTTCGACACTTTGTAAATTTTCCAACAATCTGCCAAAGCTCTCTGAGAACAGCTTCATTATAGTCTAGTACCCAATTTCAACTATTCTTGGTACTTAGACTCTTCTTCTTTCTATTACTTCTGATCAGGGGGTACAGGCCTGTCCCTGTACTTCTTTAATATACTTCCATTCACCATGGAGGGCAAAATTTCTCCATTCAATTTAGCTAACTGAATTGCACCACCATCGGTAACTTTCTGAACTATGTATGGTTCTTTCCAATGTGTCTTGAACTTACCTGGGAACTTCATGAATTTACTATCATACAAGAGCACAAGATCACCATTCTGAAAATGCTTCTTCTTAATGTGTCTATCATGCCATGCTTTTTCTCTAGCTTTCTGTACTTACTGATGAAAACCTGCAATGAATCTATCTTCTTCTAGTTCCAGTATCTTTGTCATCCTTTCATTCAACACGGTTAAATCATCCATCTCTATGAAGGCAGATATTCTAAGGCTAGGAACAACGTACTCCATGGGCATAACTACTTCTTGTCCATATACCAGCCTAAAAGGTGTGTGGCCTGTCAACTTTTTGCAAGTGGTTCTATAATCCCATAATACTGCTGGAATTCTAAGATCCCAATCATTTCTGTTAACATTGCAAACCTTCGTCAGAGTGTGCTCAAGAATCTTGTTAAAGGCTTCAACAGTTCCATTTGCTTGAGGATGGTAGGCAGTACTCTTCTGATGATATACTTGAAATTCTTCGGTCAATGCTTCAATAGTCTTATTCAGAAAATGTGATCCTTGATCACTCATAAGAATTCTAGGACACCCAAACCTCAACAAGATATTATCAAATATGAACTTCGCAGCTGTAGTAGCGCTACGATCCTTGACTAGTTGAGCTTCGGCCCAAGGAGTAAGGTAATCAGTTGCTGTAATAATGTATCTTGCTCCAGATTTCTTTGTAGGGGGATTGATTGGTCCAACAAAATCAATAGCCCACTTGTCAAATGCTTGTAAAGTTATCTGTGGAACCAGAGGCATCTCATCCCTCCTGGATGGTTTGCCTATCCTCTGACAGATATCAAAGTTGCGGCAATACTCTCTTGCATCCTTATGAATCGTAGGCCACCACAATCCAGCTGTCAGAATCTTCTGTGATGTAGCTTTTCCTGCATAATGACCTCCTACTGCTCCAGAATGTGCCTCATCCAAAATCATTGGATTTTCATGCTCCAGGACACATCTGCGCAGTATTTCATCTGGTCCCATCTTATATAGCTGTCCTGCTATCAGGGTAAAGTCAGCTGCTCTAACCACCAGCTGCTTCTTCTGCTGAGTTATCATCTCAGAGGGTGTAAAACCTGTAGACAAGTACTGAACAATATCCTGAAAATAGTCATCAACCATCTGGATGGAAAACAAATGGGCATCAAGAAGACCTTTGTCCAAACTAGTGGGCTCTTCTCCTAACTCGAGCCTCAACAAGTGGTTAGGCCCTGTTACCACCTAAGTTGTACTTAGTGGTTTTCTATCAAGTGATCCTGGTGAACCGGATAGGGATAACTTGTTCGGACTTCAGAGAGCCTTCAGTCTTGCTTCCAGGAAGCTTTATTGTATCATATCACATGTTCATACCCCATGGGGGAATTGTAATAAATGTTCTAGAATGATAGTGTATGTAAAAGACTCGGTCTCTTAGACTTCATTTGTCAATCCGATCAGCCCAGGGTGTTTTTTCCCTTGGTTATTATTGGTTGTTGAATAAACGACTGATAATTTCTGAGTTTTTCACTCCATACCTCCAAAGTTGGGGTGGTCAGCTTGGCATTTGGGCCTAATGAGGTTATTAGAGTCTATGTGTCAATGTGTAAGCATGATAGACATCATTTTTGAGTCATATGAACATGTCTAAGTCCCCCTAGGTGTTTTTCAATTTTTCAATTTTTCAATTTTTTCAGTGTTTTTTATTAAAATTTAATTTTTCCAAAACTTAGGCTATTTTTTAATAGTTTAATTGGAAAAATTGAGTTTGCAATAAAAGTGGGCCAAATAATCAGTTTCAGTCATGTAGGTGCTCATTTTAAAGCTAAGAGCACCATGCAAACCCATGGACCCACTGTTTCCTAGTTTTGAGTGATATTCCATCACTAAGGTCAGAAAGCCCCAAAAATCAATTATTGATTATTTTAATTAATAGATTGATGAATAATGGAGCAAATCCAAAATCAAATAAATCAATGGATTCTCAACCGATTTGACTGAAATCAATCAGATCTGGAGCAGATTGACTGGATCT
>LPNX010273490.1:0-74731 GCA_001517045.1 Pseudotsuga menziesii
TGCAGGGGTTTACTGCCTTCATTATTTGAAAACAGTGTAATATTTTCAAAATACATGCAAACTTCAGTTTAAAAGTTTGGTGTCCCACTATAGGTTCCTACTAGTAAGTTTGCAGTCTTAGAAAATAAGTCATCTGGACATTGTGAGATTTTCATGTCTGGTAATTAATTTTGGCCATGTATGGAGCAATATGAGAAGAGCTGAAAAGATCTTTCGAGTGAGCCGAAGACACCAAAATATTGTCCTTGAGAATCGAAGATTGCATTCTCAACAAACTCTTAACTTTAAAGTACTTCTAAGTTCTCTGCAGGGGAAGTGTCATGTGGCCTCCTCAATGTACAATACTCTTTCATGCAATCATCTTTTGAAATTTGGCACATACTATACTCTCACAATATTTTTTTTTTTTAAAAATTCAGCAGCCGTCGCTTAAGCGACGCTTTCAAACTGTCGCTTTTCCAACGGCTTTTGAGATATCCGTCGCAAATCCGACACTTGTAACTGTCGCTTTTTCGACGGCGTTTGTAGATATCCGTCGCAAATCCGACACTTGTAACTGCCGCTTTTCCGACGGCGTTTGAGATATCCGTCGCAAATCTGACACTTGTAACTGTCGCTTTTCTGACGGCATTTGTAGATATCCATCGCAAATCCGACGGTTCTTGCTGTCGTTTTTTTAAAAAACTTTCAACACTGTCGAGGATATTCCGTCGCTTAAGCGACGGTTACTTAGGTGTCGCTTAAGCGACGGTTATTTAGGTGTCGGAAAAGCGACGACAAGTTTTCGACGCTTAACAAAAAATCAAAGTGTCGTACATGCAACAGGGAAGTGTCAAAAATCTGACATGACGGCCGTCGGATTTTTGGTCAAAATGTAGTAGTGTCTTCAGTAAGTATTTGGACAAGTTTGTTCTTGTTTTCCTTGATGACATTCTTGTTTATTCTAAGAATGAGGAAGAGCATGAAGAGCATTTGAGATTGACATTGCAAGTGCTTAGAGAACATCAGCTGTATGCAAAACTGAAGAAGTGTGACTTCTACAGGGATAGAATTCAGTACTTGGGTCACATTATCTCAGAAGAGGGTATATCTGTGGACCCTGAAAAGATTGAATCCATTATGAATTGGCCTACTCCAAGAAATGTGACAGATGTAAGATCTTTTATGGGACTTGCAGGATACTACAGGAGATTCATTGAGGGATTTTCCAAGGTTGCACATGCCATCACTTCTTTGCAGAAGAAGGGGACAAAGTTCGAATGGACTTCGAAGTGTGAAGAAAGCTTCCAGCTGTTGAATAATCTTCTCACCAGTGCACCAATATTGAAAGTTGCAGATCCAGAGAAAGATTTTGTGGTGTGTACGAATGCATGTGGAAAAGGGCTTGGAGGAGTCCTTATGCAGAACAATGACGTGATATGTTATGAGTCAAGAAATTTGAAGGAGCATGAAAAAAACTATGCCACTCATGATTTATAGCTTACAGCCATAGTACATGCTCTCAATATGTGGAAACATTACTTGATGGGTAGAGGATTTGAACTCAGAATAGATCACTATGGACTGAAGTATTTGTTTGAGCATCATACTCTGAATGCTAGGCAAGCGAGATGGCTGGAATTTTTATGTGAGTTTGATTTCAAAATCAAGCACATAAAAGGAAAAGAGAATAAGGTAGCTGGTGCGCTCAACAAGAAGGTACAAGAAATGCATGTAGCATCTCTTAGTATTTGCCAATCCGACTTGAGGCAGCAGATTGGTAATCATGTTGTCGGGGATGAATTGTATGAGCAGGTAAAAGACAAATTGCAGCAGCAAAGTCTTGAGAAGAAGTATGAGGGATATAAATTGGAAGAAGATGGGCTTCTCACTTATAAAGGCGGAATTTATATTCCGAATGTAGCAGATTTGAGGAGAGTTGTTATGGATGAAATCCATCAAGCTCTGGATTCTGGTCACCCAGGATATCAGAAGACAATTGCTACAGCTAGAAAGCAGTTCTTTTGGCCAGGAATGAAAAAGGACATGGCTGAATACATTTCAAGGTGCATGAAATGCCAATAGGTAAAGGTTGAGCATCAACATCCGGCGGGCTTGTTGCAGCCTTTGCCAGTTTCGGAATGGAAATGGGAAGTTATTTCCATGGATTTTATTACAGGATTGCCGATGACTTGGAGACAACATGATTCCATCATGGTTGTGGTAGACAAGTTGACAAAAGAAGCACATTTTATAGCAATAAAATATACGCATAAGACGGATGATATTGCAAAGATATTTGTGAAGGAGATTTTCAAATTGCATGGATTGCCGAAGGAAATAGTTTCTGATAGAGATGTCAAGTTCACTTCCAATTTTTGGAAAGGATTGTTTGCATATTTGGGTACAAAGTTAAACTTTAGCACTGCATACCATCCTCAAACAGATGGGAAAACAGAAAGAGTTAATCAGGTGCTTGAAGATATGCTTCACATGTATGTCATGGACAAACCAACCAAGTGGGAAGATTACTTACACTTGGTATAGTTTTCTTATAACAATGGACAGCAAGCATCCTTGGGGATGAGTCCATATGAAGCTTTGTATGGAAGAAGGTGTAGGACATCGGTGACTTGGGATAACCCAATGAACAGAGTTGTGCTTGGACCAGAATTGCTCAAGGAAATGGAGCAAGAGGTTGTAAAGATCTAGAATCTAAAAGCAGCACAGGACAGACAGAAAAGCTATGCAGATAAGCATAGGGTGAACAGAGAGTTCAGTGTTGGGGATCATGTTTACCTCAGAGTGAAAGAAAAGAAAAATTCCTTGAAGCTTGGAAGTTGTGCCAAGATGTCACCTAGATACTATGGGCCATTTGAAGTGCTTGAAAGAATAGGGCCAGTTGCATATAGACTTGCATTGCCTGCTAGTACTAGAGCTCATAATGTTTTTCATGTTTCTTTTATTAAGAAATATGTACATGATCCTAACCATGTGATAAATTGGGATGTGATTCAGGTGGAATCCAAGGGAGAGTTCCAAATCGAGCCAATGTGCATCCTTGACAGGAAGGTCACAATGCTCCGAAACCGAGCCATAGGGAAGGTAAAGGTGAAATGGGAGCACTACAGACCTAAAGAGGATATGTCGGAGCTATAGGATGCCATGCAATTGGCACATCCATTTTTGTTCAATTCTGTGGAACACTGAGGCGATACCAGTGTAGCATTTTGTTCAAATTTTGTAAAAACATTGAGGACAGTGCTATTGAAGGGGGAGGGGAATGTAATACCTTGGTTTTAACCCCACTTGCATTAAATATACATGATCCATATATTGTAAATAATCATGGTGTGGAGCTAAGGGAAAAGGCCCCACCATCGATTTAGTTATGTTATGTTTGGGATTGGGATGGTCATCGATGGTATATCGGGACATACGGCATATATTAAATTGTGACATCATGTAAATGTGCATTTTAATTAAATAACCCAACCAGCTATGTTCACTGCAACTAAATTGAGAAGGGGCATGATTCCTAAGGATAAGGAAGGGGGGGATGTTGAACATTGAGTCATGCAGGAAGAGCCATGTGTCACCACTCTCTTTTTCTCACCACCACCTTAGTTTTCCATTGTTAGTTGGGGCAGCGATTTGCTGGCAGAAAGACCACTACCACACCCATGCCTTCTCTCACTCTCCACGACGTGCGGATGTTCTGCCCACTAACCAGATCGTGAGTATGTTCAGTTTCTTCACACGAACTGAGTTAAAATCTCCCCAATTCATTGTTTGAGGGTTCACCACTCCTTCACACATCGCTTGCTAATCCAATAAACATTCTTCCTCTGTTCACATAGATTTTTGTATCTTTTTCCATCAATTTCAGACTATGTATTGTTCTGTTATGTCGACCATTGATTTGAGGCTGTAATGGCATCAATAGTTCGGTGGGGTTTCATTTTTCCTTTCCCATATAGAGTGGTAGTCTGTTCCTTTACCCTTTTCTGGTCTGTGCAAATTCTACAGTGAGTGTATTGAGAATCAATTGGGTGCCGTGAGTCCCTACGTTGTGTGGGCAGTGGTCTCTTCCACATTTTTCTTTCGCTGTGTCTTTTTCCCCTCACACACAGATTGAGAATCGATTTCCTTGAGGATCGACAGTTGTGGTTTCATAGTTGTTGCGGGCTATTGTTGCCTATGTCTGATTGACTGTGTTTATCCCCTGTAAAAGCTTGAATAGCTATTGGCTACTTGCATGCAGTGGTTTTGTCCTTGGAATGCATTGGAGTGGTGAATGAGGGCTTGAGGTGCTTGATAAACTTGGTAGGTTGAGAACCACACAGACAGAGCTATTGATTTGGCTTTCTTCTCCACAACCTCTGAATAGCACTGGAAGGGAGATCAAGGTCTGAGGGACTGCGTTGCAGAGAAGGGACTGATTTCCTTGTGTTGGGTTTGTGTGGGTGTTCTAGAAGCCAGGATGGTTCTTGTGTTGGTGTCTGTAGCTCTTCAATGAGCTCACCAACCTAGCATTTAGCCTTTCCCAGCTCCTAGATGGCCTGATAAACCCAACTTTGTTGGCTTGGTTGATCCGTTGTTCGCCTAATAAACCCAACTGTGTTGGCTTGGCTGAACTGTGTACCCTTGTGGTGTTGTTATCCTTGCCTATGTGTAATCCTATTAGTTCCTTATTCCTTGGGGAATCATGCCCGACTCGAGGGTGGCAGCGTTGCTGAGAGATTAACAAGAACGCGGGCCTATGGTTGGGTGGAAAGTTGCAGCGACGTAGCTGGTTGCGGAACAAGTTCTCTATAAGATAATTACTCTTGCCAAACTGTGTACCCTTGTGGTGTTGTTATCCTTGACTATGTGTAATCCTATTAGTTCCTTATTCCTTGGGGAATCATGCCCGGTTCGAGGGTGGCAGCGTTGCTGAGAGATTAACAAGCATGCGGGCCTATGGTTGGGTGGAATGTTGCAGCGATGTAGCTGGTTGCGGAACAAGTTCTCTATAAGATAAGTACTCTTTCCTGACTTGTGTCTGCAATTATATTTCCATTGATGAATGATGATATACATGTTAAATGTTGATCTGTATATGTATGAGTGTTGATTGATGCATTTTTCTTCCATTGTGTATATGAATAATTATGCTCAGTAATATGTTTTATGTTTTTAAATATCATGCTTCAGCATTGTTTGTATGTATGTTCATGTTCATGGGGCTAGATGCCCGGAGGATTTGATGTATAGTAGAGTCCTCTTCGTCAGTCGGAGGTTTGAGGACGTTACATGAAAACCGTGTGGTAGTCTTAACATTCATTTCATACACCCAAAGTGGGTGATATGAAATGGTATTCCAGTTTGATATACTCACATTAATAGTTCACTTCAGAATGATTTTCAAAGTTTTGTTAATGACTTCTACTTTCCCATTCACCTAGATGTAAAAGGAAGACAATTGGTCTTTCATAAAACCTAGAATAGTAGTTAACTCTATCATATTCTTGTTCTAAAAATGACTACCATGGTGAGTGACAATCTTATTTGGAATACCAAACCTTGTGATAATTTGATTAAACAAGAAGTACATTGTTAAAGGTAGGCATTGCCTCTGCCCACTTCGTAAATTAGTCTACAGCGACAATGATATACTTTTGCCCCCTAACAGACACTTTGTTGTAGGTCATGAAATCCACCCCCCATTTGGTGAATTCCCCTACCGCGATGATGGGAAAGAGAGGAGCAGGATGCAACTGCATCTTTCTGGGGTATAGTTGGCACAGATGACAACATTTCATAGTTTCTATGCAATCTTTGAAGATGATATGCCAGAAATAAACAGCACGCAAGATATTCTGGGTCGTTTCTAACCCAGATAAATGAACCCCACATAATTCTCTATGAGAATCATTTAGGAAAATATTATCCTCCTCATGGGTAAGACATCGACGTAAGATGGAATATACCCCTCGTCTATATAATGTATCTCCAATTATGAGGTAGTTTTTAGCATTCAATCTTAACTTGTGTCAATCTTCTCATGAGAAGGTCATGGAAGAATTAAAAGTATTAAGATATACTAAGAGATCTCCATACCAAGGGTCAAAGGTTGATACTAAGAAAATGTGCTCATCAGGGAATGGCTCATTTTCTACCACTACGCTTTCATCACTCAGGAACTCTGAGATAAGCTCTGCAAATACTAGGGAATTTTTTGACTTGGAAAACTGAAAATATAAGTCAAACTTGTGGAGTATGAAAATCTAATTTTTAAACTTCCCCCGATTATTCATTAGGATAAGAAGTACAGGAATCGATTCACGTCCGCAAATACAATGGTTGTACTCAAAAAAATGTAATGTTACGACCTCTGGACGGAATAGACTACCTCCAAATCCAGTTTCTCCACATGTGGATATCTAAGCTTAGGACCAGCCAAAGTGTGACTGAGATAATATATGACATGATCCTAGAGCTTTTCATATTCCTCAACTAGCACTACATCAATTGTAGAGTCAAATGCATACAGATACAATATGAAGTCCTTCGTGTAATCTAGCAGGCACAAAAGAGGAGCTGATAACGGTGCTTTATTTAATGCCTCAAAGGATTGATGCATGAGATTGTCCCATATAAATGGGGTGTCTTTCTTGAGCAAGTGCATGAAAACCTTAGTCATCTTGGCATAATTCATATTTAAACGTTTGAGAAAGTTTGAATTTCCTTGTCGAATCTGTAGTTGTCTAATGGTTCAAGGAGGAGGCTGATTAATAATCGCCTCTACTTTCAATGGATCAACCCTTATACCCTTGTTAGAGACTATGAATCCTAGAATTCTCCATGATTCCACACAAAATAAACACTTATGTGGATTTAAGCGAATCTTATAGTGCTTGCATCTTTCAAAAACTAAATGAAGATGATATGGATGATCCTTCCTCTTCCAATAATGGGTCAGAAGATCATCTAGGTAGGGCTCGACAATGTGCTTGATATCATGAAAAGAAAAAATCATCTCTCATTGAAAGGTTTCCCCAGCATTCTCAAAGCAAAATGGCATCTTCTTGTACACGAACATACCCCAAGGGAAGATAAAGGAAGTTTTATGCTGCTCCTTGGGTTTAATCTAAATCTAGTTATATCCTGAGAAACCATCCATAAATGAAAAAACTTTGATACCCACACACACATCAATAATTTGAATTATGAATGGTGTGGGTAGTTGTAATTAGGAAATGCCTTTTTCAAATCCTTGAAATCGGTAAAAACTTGTATGGTCCCTTGTTTCTTATCAACCAAAACATGGTTGGATACCCATTCCGTGAGAGAGATAGGGTATATGAAACCGACCTTGAACAGGTTTTCCACTTCAGCCTTGATGGTTGCCACTTTCTTTGGATTAATAGGTCAAATATATTACCAAAAAATTTTAACATTAGGGTAAGTTCTAATCTCATGCTCCATAATGGATGGGACGATGCCTGACATCTCCTCGTAAGACTAGGAAAATACATCGCAGAATTCCTTCAATAAGGAAGTATAAATGGAAATCTCTTCAGGTCAATATTTTTATTTGATATGAACGTTCTCCACAACATCAAGTTTGGTAGATTTATTGATCGTCATGGTGGCATAAATTTTTTCCATATTCCCCTCAGTAAACATTCCCTCCTTAGGAAAATGGTTTAAATACTCATCAATACCTTTTGTTAGTCTCACGTGGAAATTAGAGTTTTCAATCCTGTTCATATCTAGTAGGAATTAGGACTTGTGATGTAAGTCTTCACAAAGTTTTTTATGTCCAATCATAGCCTCCAGAATGGATTCATGAGATAGTAAAATCATATCTAAGAATTCATACGAATAAGTCAAGTTCTCTACCCATTCAGGAAAATAAGCTTCATGAGAAGGGAGGAGTCGAGATGTAATCAATACTAGCATCAAATATAGATTGGTAGTATAATTCTACTATTGATAAGGGCACTTCAGGCTCGTCTTGTGAAGGGAGAACCCACAGGTCAGTTCTATCTACAACTGTACAATTGTTCTTCCCTACACTAGTCGTTCCTAGGTAGTTTATATGAACGTGCATAAAAAAAGTTCCCATCAAATAAGTGCACATATAAAATCCTAAAATCTCATTTGATGGGCATGATTGATCAATTAAATGTACGTTAAAATCTGAAGTCTCCATATGACCCTTTCAAGTATATGACAGTGGATCAATAGTTACCAACTTTCCTTCATGCGGGAACACAAGGACTCGTAAAACGGATGATGGAATAACGCACATAGCATAGGTCTAACTCCTTCCCAAGAGTAAGTTATAATATAGAGGGGAATTAACAACTTCAATTTCTATAGATATCATTTTCCCTGCCATTTTAATATCAAAATATGGTAGGATACCATTTGGACGGAAACATCTTCCATCGAAAGCGGTCAACAAAGTGTTAAATGGAACTAAATCAGTGGATCCAAGAGCTTTCCAACATGAAATCGATATTACACATGTGGATGAACCTTAATCTATTAATGTTCATCCAATGGTTTTTCCTCCATGGACTACATCAATTGAAAAGTCCACATGGTAAGGTAAGTGTGGTTTGACATTAGAAAGATTAAAATTAGCCATTGGGATCACAGATTCCATACTACGAATGGTCGCCAAAAGTGCATCTCATTGTGAAGCACAACTTTGTAGCACTTCTAAGGCTGAAATCGCAAAAGGAGTTTGGTTCATGTTCTCCACAACCAAGCAGTTAAAGAGGCCCTCGCATTAGTATTTTGAAACTTATTTCTGAAAACACCTTTCGATATCTTTGACATAGTATCAAATGGTTTGTCAATTGAAAGTGGGGATGATGTTTCAGTAGTCTGTTTATATTTCTACGGAGATCCTGTTTCATAGTTATTGACTCTAATATGTGGTAAGGAATGGCATAGGACCATGTTGATATATGACTGATCGAAATAGGGAGTAGTCTGTGTGCCCCTAGTGTCCTTCAGAACACTAGAAGCTTCATTTTGTCCTTGTGGGAACGGATCCTTCAGGATGGTAGGTTGTTGTTGTTTCAACAACTTCTAAGCTTGATCCATTAGGGGACATTGGTAAGTCAAATTATCATCCTGGTAAAGCTTGCAAGGAAACTTGACTTTATTCTTTTCTTCCCCCCCCCCCCCCCCTCAGCATTGTTTGCAGGTTTTTGTTTATTCTGACCTTCCTCATCCTTTTTACCCTTATTCATTTTTCCACGAGACTCCTGAGTTTCCTTTTGGGTATATTGTATAGTATAAACATTCACATTCTGGGGTGAGTGAGTGGAATCCTTAGCTACCTCTACTGCATATTGTTTCACTGAAAATTCATGTATTTGCTTGGTCAATGATTCTACATTCGGTGACTCAATTGAACCTACCACGTCGTTGGCATGTGGTCCAGGATTTGGTTTAGAAAATTCTGTATTAGACCTTGGCACATGTTGGGCCAAGGGACAGTAAGGTAGAATTCATGCATAATTCTCTCTAAGTATGGAGAAGAGATAAAGGATAAGAGGAATGAGATACGACTGAGAAAGTAGCATAAAGGAGAAGGGGAAGGATGTTGCGACAAAGGAAGTAAAAGAGAAGAAGAAGAAGAAGAGAAGGCACTAGAAGAGGAAGACGCGCCAGATAATTACGTCGTGAAATATGGATGGAGTGTGACACGAGATGGTATGACAAAATATCAGCAAAAGAAGGCATGCAAATAGAATAACGGCTTGACAATGATAGTAAGGAATACTATTGAGAAAGAGACATTCCTTAATGATCGTGGGTACGAGCTCGGCTGGAGCTAGCAGAAACCACACATGTGAAGGCATATTTGTAAGTCAGGTTGATAGTACCTCCCATTATGTGTTTCTAGAAAAGGAAAGATAGCCTGTTGGCTAGATATAGTAAGTTGGTTGAGATAGCAACATAAAAGGAGTCTATAATGAGTCTGTATGGAGTTTGTATCGAGTCGGTATTGAGTATGTATCAAGTACGTATGGGATCTATATTGAGTCTATAATAAGGCTATAAAAGAAGGAACCCAAGATGTATGTAGGTTATACATTGACAGATTAGAATCTCGAGCTAGACTCGGTAAACATTCTCCTGACAGCCCGTTTGGTAGACTCTCACTGGCTGAAAGCATGATTTCTTGGTTAATGGATCTGTATTGCTGAGTGAATCAAAGCAAAGGATATGCAGCTAAGTGAATAGATGAGTAGGAAAGGTTAAGTCGATCTAGGATATGTGCGGATCACTAGTAGAAGTAGATAAGAAAGAGAAAAGAGAGAATATCAGAGAGCATTAGAGGGAGGAAGAGTCTGGAAAGTTAGAGAAGAAGATCTTGAGCAGAGATTGCAGCTTAGTGTGCAGACAAAAGGTGCATCTATTTCCTAATGCCAGATGAAGAGAACCTTGTGGTTTTTTCCCGGATGGATTTCCACATTATATTCTGTGTATATGTGTGAATGCTGAAAGTAGCTTTGATATATGTGTGATTATTATAGTGAATGAATGATTGTAGGTTTGCTTACAAATGAATAGATGTATGATGGTCACATTGTATTACCGGATATGATTATGATGCATGTCTGGTTTTTATTTACTAAAGTTTCATTAAGAGAGGTTGGGTCAGAGCTTAGTTGTTCAAGCACAATAAATACAAGTAATACACCACTAGACTTCGTTGGAAGCCTTGGCGCATATAAAAGGTACTAAAACACCCTCCCACACAACTACGAAAACATGGTTCTTGTAGTTATCCATAAAGAGAGATATCTTGGGTGAGATAACATCTATGTTCCATGTGCTACTGGCTGAGCTCTTCCCTGTCGGGTTGATATCTAGGGATTGGTTGTGCTGAGAAAAAGTGACTGAACCTGGGTCAAGATACCTGGGAAAAGGGACAAAGTGATACAACAACAAGGAAATCAAACAAATGGTTCTATTTCCTGGACTTGAATTGTTGTGGTGAGGGATATGTTGTGGAAACCTATGAAATCGTAGATCAAAGATTGGGTAGAATCCAAAGAGTTAGAGTTCGCACGAAAAGAAAGTGAAGGATATCGATGAAACCCAATAGAGTGGTTGGGGCGATACATCTACATAGACATTTACGATATTTTATTTTCTAAGTTTCCCATTACATTGCATGAATGGTTATCTAAGTTGGAAACACAATAAACAGATTTCCAAGGTGGAGAACCGAGAGAGTGAATCCGCAGTTGATTGAGCAACTGAAAAGAGTAGAAAACCCTGTGTCGAGGGCTATGAATTTTTCGATAGATAGTATCTTAGAGGGATACATCACTGAGTTTGTTGTTGACACTATAACCTCATACAGTGAGGTAGAGAGAAAAAAATTTCAAGGACCATGTAGTAGATACTTGTTATCTCTAAAGACGTGGATAAAAATTCTTGTATGTGAAAAAGGCATTCTACAAATGTAACAAGAATGTATAGAAATAGAGTGGTTATGTCTCAGCATAACCCTACAGTGATATGTTCCTAGGAGATAGTGGAATTGAATTAGATTCAATATTTTTAAGAAGCAGAAGAAGATTTAGGCTCGGTAAGAAAAGAAAAACTTTGTTAAGAAGAGGGATTTGCAGCACAAATAGAGAAGAAGAAGGCTACGAGCTTGCATCATACTTGGACAAAGGGTCTTGTGATGAAGAAGAGGAATATCTATCGATATCTAAAGGAGATGAAGATTCAGAAGATTCAACTAAAGCTTTAGAATGATAACGTGCTTACAACTCTCCTATAGCACCGAATACTTTGCCAGAGGTAAGATCGAGAGACTTATCTCCAATTAATTCTATAAATACAAGTAATACTAATGCTATAAATAACGGACAAGGAAGTTTGACTAGCCAAAATTTTGTTCTGACTGTACCAGCAATAAATACAATGGTTGTAGCTAACATTAAGTTACCAATATTTAATGGAAATGGGTTGGAAGAACTTGAACAACATTGTTTCCCTTGTGAAGCTATCTAGACTGTGTGATAGATCCATGATGAGAATATTAAGAAAGCACAAATGATCAGGACTCCGTGAGGTCGTGCGCTTGACTGGTATATGAAATTTTCCATAGTACCAGTAGGATTTTTCCCAAAAACACTCAATGAGATTTGAGTGGGTTTTATATATGAGTTCATAAATCCAAAGTCTCAATCACAATGTATCACCAAAATCAAAGAGATTAAGAAGCTACAAACAGAATTTGTTTGGGACTTTGACCAAAGATTTAAGACATCGATGGCCAAAGTGAGTTTCCAAATATCAAATGTGCAACACAAGGAATGGTTTATTGCCTCCTTGTTACCACATATATGAACCCCATTGATGCAATAGAAGATTGTGTTGCTGATAGAGGCTCTTGAAATAACAAAGAAACTAGAAGCCTCGTCAGTTCAAGATGCTAGCTCAGGAATGATGCAAATTCAGTCACAGTTGTCCCACCTTACAATGCAGCTCCAGGACATTAAGAGAGGAAAGGAATTTCAAGAATAATTATGGTGTAAAATATGCATAATATATGGACACCATAAATACAATTTCCCAGCGCTCATGAACTATGTTGTAGTAGGTGCGACAAACCCATTAAATACCCAAGGAATGCCTTGGTGTAGAATATACTAGACTAGGGGCCCTAAGTATGAAGAATCTATGTACTTACAGAAGATTGTAAGAACACCATCTAGTCTATATTGTAAATTTTGTATATCAGCGGGTAATGATGAAAAATACTACATAGCATTTCAACTACTACAAGAAACGATGATGGATATATACTTAATGAAAAATGACGAGCAGATGCAATCTGAAAAAGTGCAACCTCAGTATAATCCTACACAATATCAACAACCATAATATCCTCAACCACAATACTAGAAGAATAAGTATCCTCAACAACAGCAATACCCTCCTCAAAGGGGAGGTGCACACTTTATAGGTCAAGGACAACAACAAGGAGGAGGATTTGGTTGAGGAAGAGGCCAAGTTATATGTTATAATTGTGGGAAGCCAGGAAATTTTTCCCGATATTATCAAAGTCCTTTGAAAAATTGTACATACTGTAAATCATTTGATCACACTATCGAACAGTTTATGGAACTCGTTGTGAAATGGAAGGCTAGAACTGTCGTAAATCCAAACCCAGTGCAGAATCTGAATCTGAATCCTAATCAGAATATTCACATGAATTTTTCTGAACCAGGAGAACCTCACATTGTTGTAGTTACAAGAGTAAGTGTTATGACTAGAACAAACCAAAATGCACATCAAGGAAAACTGTAGGTGAGACCTGCGACACAAAAGAAAGATCTGCTAGATGTCAAATAGGAGAAATATATTATATTGGAGGTGTGACTAGAATTTTTTTATGCTAATCAACCGTCAACATATAGACAAGTCAAGACCATTCTAGAATGATTTGAACAACTAATTCAAAATACTCCAATGAAAAATATTAGTAATCTTAAAGAATTTTTCAAAATTTGTTTAGCACTAATCAATGATAAATATGTTTTCGCAGAACTGACAACACTAATAGAAGAAAACCCAGAAGACCTGTGACCTGAAAAAAGAGTTAATCGTATTGGGAAAAAACTAAAGAAATGTTGAGAACTGTGAATGACTGCGCAAATAGGATATTATGATATGGATTATATCATATTAGAATTGGGATTATATGTTAACATATTGACAATACAAACATGGGAGATCATGAATATGCCGTGACTAGACTGGTCTCCTGTTCAATTAAGTCTTGCAAACCAGTCGAAGGTTCTACCAATTGGTATACTAACGCAAGTGCCTATAGAATTCAAAGGCTTAAGAACATATGCTGACTCCAAAGTTATTGACATTGTCGATGACACAAATCCATATCCTACACTGCTGGGAATTGATTTGGAAATAGACAACCAAACCATTATAAAATTCAATAAAAAGGATCTTATCTTTTGAAGATTATGAAATAAGAGTGGTTGCACCAATTGATCTGCTCGAAGGACAGAGATATGTTGAGCATGTATATAGTGGAGGGAAATACAATTATCTAGATAAGTTGTATAATATCATGTCTTCAACATAAGATTATATAAATCCAACATCTGATGGAAAACTAAGTTGGCAGAGTGTAAGTTTGTGCACGTCCAACTCAGATGATGCCCCAGAAAATTGGCAGAATAGGCTACATGAAGTCTCCATGTGAATATGTGCAAGAATCACAAGACTTTCCAAAAGGTAGGAGCTGAAGCAAGCGCGCTTCCTACATATGAAGGACTAGCTAACCTTGCATATTTTCTAGTAAATTTTGAAGAAAAAGTCACGGAATCACAATGATTTTCTACTTTGGACTATGTGATGAAAGATACGCCTGCTACATGGTGGGGTACACACAAACAATATATCTTTGAATGGCCATAGTGTAGTAGATTAATGAATATCATATTTGGGGAAGAGATCAGTTGCCCTGATTAGAAATATACAGGATTGATAGATCTTGTGGAACATATTGAGCACTGTCACGGGAATTGGAAAGAATATCTGCAACAAGAATGGGTTGATCGATTCATCTACACTTTGGAAATGGTACCAAGAAGTTAGTACACATCAGTAGAGCTATGACGAAGAACTTTTGAATGGGAAATCTTAGCTGTAAGCTTCACCTAGACATTTTAGTTCACAAGTGAACACGCAATAGTCGATGTTTCTTTACAAATAATAAAGGAAAATATCTTTGAAGAAATCTCGGTCGCAGCCACGAATTTCCATCAATACAATATGACAGTACACAACTGGAGGGAATGCTATAATATCACGGGATATCTGGATGATAATGACCCACTTGACATAATATGCATGTGTCAAAAGGAATGTCTGCAGTGGAAGGAGTTCACACTTGTGAAGATACACTTTACCCTAATCGATACGACCTGAAAAATAAAGAAAATAAAAAAGGGAATGACAGTGAGATTTTTGGTATCATCCCACTTTATGAAATTAACTACCATTTAAAGTGATAGATCAATGGTGGAATAATGAAAAAATATTCGATTAATGAGCCCATGGTATTCCCATGCACCTAAAAGGATGGATTCCTTTCTGATTAATTGATCACGTGTGTGAATAACGACTAGCGTAAGTTAAGGTATTTTATCAATATTCACCACCAATACTTTGTTCCTTTTATACAAAAGAAGAACGCTACTACTGCTTCCAATCTTGAGCACCGAACTAAAAAGGTTGTAATATAGTCATTTCCATTTCCAACACAAGCACAGTTGAATCCAAGCCTGTTTCACCTACCCCTACTATGAAGGATACTATTAGTTACATCCCACCATAGACGACCCCCACTAATGTATAGACTAATCCAAGAGTAGAGTTGAATACTAGTAACCTGGAGGGAAAATAAATACCAGTTTCATCGGGGACCAAGCAAGGAAAATGCACCAAAAATAGAAAAAGAAAGGGAATAGTGTCAACACCTCCAACGCCAACCCCACTAGTAGAAGAGGATTTTGAGACAAGAAATTTGATGCCACCTTATGTCTCACCCAGACATGGGGATGCATCGAAAGTTACAGTTGCAAAAAGCGCAAGGACCCCACTGATAGTGCCACTAATACCCAAAGGAGTGAAGGTATTGAAATACATTCTGCATAATGTGAAGAAGCTATCTTATGATGATCATGATACAAAGCCACAAATAGACATGGACCGCAAACACTATATAGACATTGTGCAATACACACCTAAGGCACCTAAACGATTTGTTACAAGGGAATTGGACAAGGTATTGGAGCATTCTAGCATATTATCATCCTTATATATGACACATTTTACGTGAAGTACACCAATAAACACATGTGTCAAGTAGTCATTCCTATTTTTTCATGGAGGGGTTCTATGGTTAGGAAAACCTATACCTATAGATGTTTAGCTAATTGTTGTTGAAATCTAATATTTCACATCACATTCAAGCATACATTAATGCTCACACACAACCATCAAACACAAATATTATGGAAGGGACCTCCAATCTGCCTTAGTATTCATCTTTGATAACTATTTATACATCCTGAGAGAGGTTGGGGTGGTTATACCCACTCCAACTACTCATTTGTTAAGGTTACATTTATCCTTTAAACTATATAATTACATGATGACATTTATGAGCTCAAATGGCCCCCTCAACATCTCCCCCACAAATAATACATTTCTTCATCCCAAAGAGAACAAAGAAATATACATCAACATCCTGGGTCTCTGCTCCTAAAAAAGTAGTCATCATTGTGCATTGACCATACATATCGGTCTGCATAGGTAACTTAGGTGCAACAGCTGCCAGCTTGATAGGAAAACACACGTGTATAAGTCTCTACTCTGACAGGTTACTCTTTAGCATCCATCTTTAATCTCGCAGTAGTCCATCGAAGTCTCACCCTATCACAGTGGTAGTCAACTATCCTCTTCCGCATCGAGGCATTTTGGTTTAAAGCCTCACCCTAGCTCATATGAATGACATATCCATCAGTTTAGGAATGTAGGGTCTTTTGGCTCTTTGACTTTCTATGCCATTTCTCTATCTTCTTTCTTTTCAATGTCACAACCCAGGAAAAGTTTCATCATTTTGACATTGAGGGGTTTAAGCACATTGTCATCATGTCTCATTGGAGCACTTTTTTGTGTAGGTGTATGATATCTGCTTGAATGTAATTGTCATCTTTTGAAATGCCTACAAAATTCTTTGGAATCGACTCAAAATACCAACTTGATTTACATAAAATGGAGAGGATCTCCTGCCTCAAAAGAGACTCACGTTTAACTCCCTCTTGAATTCAAACTTTAAATCAAAGTCACTTTTAAATTTTGTGACTTAATCTATTTGACAGAAGAATGACTCATAAACTTTAAATACTTGACTCAAACATCATATTACCATTTTTATAACCTTCAAGAAAAAAGTAATATCGACCATAAAGGGTCAGCCATCGACCATAAAGGGTTGAATATCGACCAAACATTTACTTGACTTTTTATGACTCATAGACCCATTTGCAACCCATTTACAAAAATTAACATAATAATGAACCACATTATATGATTCATCGACCCTATCAACCTCAACAAGATTAAACACACATACTAGCATGTGTGCCAATGATAATTCTCTTCCAACGTTTTAGCAATTTTAGACAAGTCATCAACATAATTACATAAAAGGAAAATTTAATCAGCCATGAAACACCTTCATGAATGTTGGTCATATGTGGTCGATGCTCTGTATGGTAAAAGACTCAAACCCATCCTTCTCATCAAATCTCAACACCACGACAGTCAACTACATCATCCATTTCATGCATCAATCATTACCCAAGGACCAATAGCATTCGATTCAACCACAATACGATATGGTCATAAGTAAATGTGACAGGCTTCAGTCTTTACACAAACATTAAAATTTCATATCACAACTTGTGAAGGACGTGACCATCCATTGAGACTGCAGTACTTTGTTAGACAGTTGTTATTGATTAAATGAAGTGATGACAAACTACTCCAAAATTTAATAATCAATGTAGTCGGCAGGAATTTTGTAGTCGTCGTATATTTATAAAACAAATAATCAACAACAGATGAGTATTTTAGGCAATAAAAATTCCCAAAATTGGAATTTACTGACATTTGGTTTGTTTATCAACAATCTTCATCGGGAATCGGTATTTAGTCTGAAAGTGCACCAACTGATAGGAAGTTCATCATCAATAATGAATCGATACTCAATTGTCTTACTTCTTAACAACGCATCTCCTGGTCAGTTGATCTCTCCAGTCAGTACAAACAATATTGAAAACTAATAAATGAATTAGATATTTTAACAATACAACTCATCACTCAAAAATGTTAAGATTGTATGTGGTCGATGTTGAGGGCTCATGAAGGAGACTCGTGTGGTTGATATCAATTAGAAGACTTGTGTGGTCTTCCAAGAGCAATAGTTCTATGATCAAAGTCAACAACTAAATAGCGTGTCATGTATTCAGTTTGTAGAATTCATTAATATTTCCTTGTAGGTCTTTCTTCTGAGTATCTCACTTTTTCTTCTAGGTTCAAGCTACCCCACTCGCTGCTGCTATCACCCAGCTGAGTGAAGGAGGAAACGATGCCAGATGTTGAAAGCTAGGATTCCACATCACATTCAAGCATACATTAACACTCATACACAACCATCAAATACAAATATTAGGGAAGGGACATCCAATCCTCCTTAGTATTCATCTTTGATAACTATTTATACATCTTGAGAGAGGTTGGAGCGGTTATGCCCGCTCCAAATACTCATTTGTTAAGGTTACATTTATCCTTTAAACTATATAATTACATGATGACATTCAGGAGTTCAAATGGCTCCCTCAACAATTTCCACCATCACGGGCCTACTATCACATGCCCCAATTTTGTAAAAATAGTTTTATATTATTTGAGGAACAATATGTTAAATTTTATGCTAAGTTGTAATTGATGACCTAGTGGGGTCAAGGATATTTAATGTAAATTCTGAATATTTTATTTATAAATAAATAAATGAGGAGACAACAGCTTAGGAGAGTTGTTAAAAGAGTGTTTACTGGTCAAATTGGTGGAGAGTGGGTGGAGAGAAAACTGACATGTGGAAACATCCTCAAACAACTTCCAATTGTTGCAGGTGGAAACCTCCCTACATTTGTGGTCATGATTCCCTAATAAAGTGGAATCGGAGCAGGTGGCTCAATTAATGAAAACTGACCCAAAAGACCTAGGCAATCTTTATAAAAATTCCCATTGAAGAGAGATGAGGCTGCTCATTCTAGAGAAGTGATCATTCAGGGTGAATGAATGTACTTCAGAGAAATTCAATGGAAGGGAAAACTGGAAAGTGTTTGAGGCGATAACTGCTGACTGATCTAGTTGCAGCTTTTAAGATGAAAATCATACTACTGAGAGCAAAGTGTTTTACTGAGGTATTGAACTAGTCAGTTGACAGAGGGTTTTACTGTTTGCATTCTCCACCCAGTTCTCATCTAGGAAGACCAGGAACAAGCTCAGGGGTCTTGAGGAAGTGTTGTTTGAGCACTCTCCAGGAGATTGGTAGGGAGGAACGGCCTCCTAAAGCTGTTATCGTCTTGTCCTGAATAGGTTCTATGTTATTTTTTTTTACTATTTTAGTTAAATAAATATTAGTTTAACTACTATGTGAATGTTAAAAGTTCAGAGTTTGTGAAATGCTAGATTTAGTATTCTTATTAGATTGTTATAGAAATGAAATTTGTTTAGAGATTAGTGAAATAGAATGAAAATAAATTTCTACACTGTGTTTTTCCACACCTGAAAACTAGGTCATACTCTAGTACAGTTAGAATACTTTAAGTAGATAAAAGAATTCTTAAGAGAATGAAAATAGTAGATAGGATCTTGTATCTGTAGATAGAAGAGTAAATTAATTACAATGTTTAAAATGTTAGGAAAAACAATGTTATGTTTCATTTGTGTTTACTGTTTTACTAAGTATAACTAAATAAAAATGCAGGAAAAGAAATAGTAACTACACTAGAGTTACAGTAATAGTATACTGATACAAATAAAAGTTTATAGAAAAAAACCGCTAAGTATATCAACAAATTATTAACCAAGCAGTATTTCTTTTAAAACTAATACTAAATATTAAAACTATTATTTAATAAAAACCAGATTAGGGTTATATATATAAACCCTTATTTTATGAAAAATAAATAGAGTTCCAAGGTTAACCATCTATACTTTATAGAGTTCTGAATAACTGTAATCTACAGAATAGAAAATGAAATAAATGTAAATATAAATATTAAACGAAATAAAACTGAGAATTGGCATATTTAGGAAATATTTATTATTTTATAGAACAAGCTTATAACCTTTGAAAAGAAACTAAGGGTCAAAACCCTTTTCAACTAAACTATTCAAGTATAAGTTAATCTATATCCATTCACATTGTTAACCGAGATTTAAAATTTACAAGGAAACTGTAACTGTGCATTAGACTGAATACAATCTTGTTCTTAAAACTTTAAAATGTATTTACAACCTCTTTTAAAATTACATACTTCATTAATAGGTTAATAAACAATAATACACCTATAATAGTGAAAACTGAAGCAAACCAAAAACAGTGCCCAAGTAATAATTTAGTTAAGAATATATTTACACAAGGGTTTTATTTTCATTAAACCCTAACTATTATATTCTGGAACGATAAGAATAAAATTAATAAATTTACATTATGACTGTTCCACGGTTTTCATATTAATATTATTTACTTATAAATGTATCATAAATAGTAAATTTCTTCACTGACAGTTGAAGAAGGAAAAACCCTATTTTACAGTATCATTATTTACAGGTTAACGAAATCATAACAAGATGAGATAGAGCTCAAGTTTAACAAAATCTGTATTTATAAAACCAATTGTAATACATTGTCAAGCCGTAAGGTTGAATCCTAAATTAAAAACCAAATGCATATCACAACTCGAAGGCCGGTATTACCCAACATAATAGCAAGGGTTTGCACATAAAAACTAGAAAGCAACATCATATTAAAATCTCTTAACTAACGAGAAACCAAAATATGCTTCCAAGCATTGTATTTCCTCCTTCAACAACCCTCATTGCAAGTAGGGTAAAACCCAGTTTGAAATCAGGGCTGACCGGTTGGGGCCATGAGTCCACGAAAGCCGACCGTTGTTTTCCTCTTCACTAAAGTTTCAAGTTGTCATGGGTTCCTATAACAAACACATTATTGAGCATTAGTACAAATCTCATTTTCTAAACTTAAAACCCTAACTATATTAAATAACTTAACAACGAATTTGCATAATGAAGATTGGAGTTGTCTTTACCTGTCAGAAAGAAGAGATTTCGAGCAATGACGAAGCTGTCACCAGCTTAAGTAATTTACACAGAGAAGGACATAATTTTGTATGTCGACCCTGGAGTGAAGACAGTGTCAAGGAGCTTAAGCTTCACAAAACCGTGACAAGCCACGAGTAGAACAGAACTGAAAATATGGACAGGCCGAGAGCCAGACACGAAACAAATAACCACTTGCGCAGTAAGGTTACAACAATGAAGTTATAGAGCCTAAGACTGAGAAATGAAACTACTACAATAGTAAACACAAGCCATGGAGCAAGCAAGCAAAGGAGCAGCCTCTCATGGACACCAAGAAAAATACACAGAGTAGCCCGCAGGCCAGCGAAACCCTCGGATACAAATGACGGGTGAATAGGGTTTCCAATCTTTTAAGTCACCAATGCATGGACAAGAGCAGACCACGTGCCCTCCAAATATTTCAACCACATGTGGCTATTGTGTATAGTCATCTGCATGTTCCAATCATCCAATTATTATTACAATGATATATAAACGAACTATGCACACGACTATGGATTGTGTATATATATAATTTCACCAATGATAACATAAAAACTATATCATTGTAATCAATAGTTTCGAGGGTTGTGATATTGGTTAACAATGATTTCATAACGTTGACCTTAGAGTAAGGATATAACAACCTTTCCATTGGAACAATCCCAAATTCGACCATACAATAAAGTATTTCCAAATAACAATTTGTGTGTACACTTTGCAAAACGACGTTAAAATAATTACTTATTATATTGAAGTTCAAACTATATTATTTGAAACAAATGGTTTAGGGTTAGTTATAATATATGTCGTTTGACTATAAGAGTAAAGATATTTAAACCATAACAAATAAACAATCACAATTCTCGACCTTGGTGTAAGCCTTTACAAATAATAGTTTGTATACTCAACTTGTCAATAACAATATTAATGGATCCTATCATTATTTGCAAAGACAGTTTGTGATTGTTTAAGTTTACTTGGTTCTAGCATAGTATAAGAATCGTTTTCATATAGTTTCACTTGATGTAGACCTCAAATTAGGAGTTCCAGGTAGTAAAATCTACCATAGTAGTTATTATAAACTACAACTTATTATAAGTGAGACAACATGTTAATAGTAATTTTACTATGGAGTAAACCATGCACAAGGTTTATAATTATAGGAATAACACTGATAATGTATTTACCTATGACTTAGACTTATGAAAGTGATGGTAGGTAGTATTCCATCTTAAGCTGATGCATCTAGTTACAATAACCAAATTCATAATGTCATAGGAATTTCCAAGTAGTAAGATCTCTACAGGATGCAAGTAACAATCGGATTAGTACATTATAAAATAATATGGTATTGTATGTTGTTACATTAATACATGCAGCAAGGTGATAATGTAAGTACTGAATTTTATAACTTAATGATGAGCATATTTACATACAAGCTATAGGTTGATGAATTCCATGGCTAGTAAGATAGAGACGAAATAGAAAACATGTACTCTATTGGAAATCTTTACCTTCGAATTTGACAGAAATACTTTCATGAATAAAAGACAGTTACTTTACCTCACCAGAGCTTGTTTTTAAAAAATCAGTTTATTTACTAGCATATTAACATGCAACAGATATACTTCTTGCTACCTTATGAATTAAACTTCTACTTGATAAATGGTTACCTGTTGAACCTGTAAGAACCAACAGTCCATCTGTGTTGGCATAATCCTAAGTAAGCCCAAGTTTTCAAAGATATATTTCACCTACTTGCTAAAAAAAAATACCATTATCAGTAGAGCTAAAAGAAATCTGGTTGTAGGTCATTCTTATACACTTTATGAAAACGAAATTTGTATTAGTTATTGTGTTATGAAACTAATTAATATCATTGTTAAACTGTTTCATTTTCCACTAAGGCGCTAGTAGTTATTAAACTATGAGTTTAGACATTTTATGTTACATTAAAAATTTTAAATTTTTGTGAAAATTCGGGGTTATGACACCTACCATCCACCAGAATGGACCCAAATCCATTGCTAAAAAAGGATCAAGAGGCAGTAATAGCTACGTGGATGAAGAAAAAGTATAATGTACTAAGAAGCAAAAGGCAATTTCTGATTCACTACATTAACAACCCCATTGTTCACTTTGCTACCAAGGTATTTGCCCCCAAGTTACTCCACAAAATGCGCCCAGACAAGTGCACTGTGGGAGCGATTGCACTTGCGGAAATTTATGTAACAGGATTTCAGATCAATTGGTGTCAATTCTTGTTGGACGAGCTCGTACAAGATTCCATTGATGCACAAGAAAAGGGTAGGCAATTTCACTATTCATGGCTGATAATTTTGATTTCATTTATAGCATGGTCTGGCCCACAATACTATCAAGGGTTGGACCTTCCAGCGACCTGTAAAGGAGAAAGATATCATAACCTTTGGTTTGAGAAGGACCTAAAGGACCGATAGAAACTGATCAATATTGAATTATTTATGCATGGGGAGGCTATGCAAAACCATGTGAAGCACATGTACAGGTTAAATGACACCACTGTTCAGCAATTTTGCCCCATTGTTAAATTTGAGATTGTCCCACACCATATTTACATACAACCATGACAACAGCTGCAGCGTCAAAAACTACCAACCAAATTTACAATGACAAAGGAGTAAATTAAAGAAATTATTAATGAATTGTTGAAGCAATGGTGCATTCCAGTACTAGAAGAGAAACTTTGACAAGAGGAGAACCAAGTACAAGAAGATAACTCAAATGAGGGAAACAAAGAAGAAGAACCCTCAGAGGATTTAGACTCTACAAAATTCATTCCCCCTTAATACCAATAGACCCAGAATCCTAAAATGAGGGGGGGGGGGCTTAGGAAGAACAAGTACAACCGAGAATAAAGAAAAAGAAGATGAAGGCTAACAGAAATGCAATTAGTGATAATTTGAAACCAATTACTGAGGAAATAACTGAAGCAGCGCATACCAGCTTCAAGTCAATAGAAGAATGATAAGAAGAAATTTCAGGTACAGTAACTAATCTCCTTAAAGTTTTTTGTAAAGCAATCGAAGAGGTTAGGATTGTTTTCCACTGTCCAAGTGCAACAGCTGAGTCACAAGCCCCATCAGAAACATCAAGAATGGAGCAAAATGCGCCACCTATAATAGTCCCACCAATAACGGTACAAGTATCTAAAAATGTTGTTGATTTAGTCACTCCAAAATTTAATGATGATTTTCAAGATAATGGCCATATTATTATATATTTTTCATCTATGCACATAAATGAGTTATATGCAGTACAGAGTGTTGTCAATGCAGAAATAAAACTGCGAGAGTGTAACCTGGCAAAGAAGGTGAAGGCTGCGCATAAAGACATCAAGTAAATGAAACTTGAAATTCAAGAAACTTAACATAAGAAAATGGAATGGAAGGAAACAGTCAAAAAATAAGGGAAGCAGTAGCCCTCGCATGTAATAACTTTGCAGGAGAAGGAATAACAGAGAAAATGGCACCAGATTCCAAAGTAGCACAATTAGTTGAGATAGCGACTGACCTTAGGAGAAACGTTACAAAGCTAGAAGAGAAAAGGAGACCCACCACACCTCCAGAAGTGATGGAGAGTAGAAGAGACGCAGCAGTTGAGGATGCAAGGAGAATTGAAGAAAAATAAGAAGAAACATGTGCTAAGGTTGTCGGCCAAGTCTCTCAGACTTAGGAATTACTAATGGATGAAGATGAATGACAAAATATTGAAAATGGTCTAGCTTCATTTCAAACAAATATCATGCATATAAGAAATGATATGAAGTAGCTACCCTTATCATAGAAAATGGCTAAGGCAATGGAGATGAGAAAATTGCAGCAACAAATGATTTTGTTGCGCACATAGTAGTAACAACATGAGGAAAAGGTGAATATTTCCAAGACAAAGCAGAGAGAGTTACAGACATCATTCATCATGTACATCAGAAGGTGCACAAAGTAGCGGCATCAATAGAAAAAATCATGGTAGAACATGTCAGTTCTGACCTAGTGGAGAAAATGCGAAAGAAAGAGGAAGAAGTGTGCATAGAGGCAAAGAAAGTGGTGAAAATCCTGAAATATTTTCAGAACAAAATCAGTGCAAGTCACAACATGGAGCAATATCTTTGCATGGCTCGGGATGAGCCATAGGTGAGTGTTGGGGGTCTATTGGTCCTAGGGATAGTAAGGTAGAATTCATGGAGAATTTTGCCTAAGTATGGAGAAGAGATAAAGGATAAGAGGAAGGAGCTATGACTAAGGAAGAAACATAAAGGAGAAGGGGAAGGATGATGCGACAAAGGAAGTAAAAGAGAAGAAGAAGAAGTGGAGAAGACATTGAAAGAGGAAGCTGCACCAGATAAGTAAGCCACGACATACAGATGGAGTGTGACAGGATATGGTATGACAGAATATCATCGAAAGAAGGCATGCAAATATCATAATGGCTACAAAATGACAGTAATTCATACTATTGAGAAAGTGACATGCCTTAACAATCGTGGGTACGAGGTCGGCTGGAGCTGGAAGAAACCACACTCGTGAAGGCATATTTGTAAGTCAAGCTAATATATCCTCCCATTATGTGTTGTTAGAATAGGAAAGACAACATGTTGGCTAGATATAGTAATTTGGCTGAGATAGCGACAAAAAAGGAGTCTATAATGAGTTTGTATGGAGTTTGTATCGAGTCAGTATTGATTATGTATCAAGTACATATGGGATCTCTATTGAGTCTACAATAGGGCTATAAAATAAGTAACCCAATCTATATGTGGATTAGACATTGACAGATAATACTCTCGAGCTAGACTCAGTAGACATTCTCCCGATAGTCCATTTGGTAGACTCTCCATGGCTAAAAGCATGAGTTCTTGCTTAATGGCTATGTATCGTTGAGTGTAATAGAGTAAAGGATATACAGCTGATCCGGTGGATTATTCATCTTCAAATTACACTGATCCAGTATGGTACAATGGTATTTAATCTATGGTTCAAAGAACATAACATATGTTTTAACTCATATATAGTGCGAAGACTAAGCTTGGCGGTTAAGATGTGAACAGCCCGCGTGGTTGTCGCATGCCGCGCAGCTTGACACTTGCTGCGATAGACATATCGCACTTGCTGCGACAGACATATCGCACTTGCTGCGACAGACATATGGCACTTGCTGCGACAGACATATCGCACTTGCTGTCACATACTTATCGCACTTGCTGCGACAGACATATCGCCCTTGCTGTGATAGACATATCACACTTGCTGCGACATACATCGCACCTGCTGCGATAAACATATTGCACTATTGTGATAGACATATCACACTAGCTACGACATACATATCGCCTTTGCTGTGATAGACATACATCACACTTGCTGTGTCATCACGAAGTTAGTAGTGACATCAAACGGTTACATTACGTGTGACGCTATGGTATGGTGCAACATATGTGCATAATGGTCATTGCAACGTGTTGTGAGTCAACATATGTGCATGGAGTTGGTTGCAACGTTTCGGGAATATGGAACTTCATGGTACCATAACGCTTGGGCAGCGATTTGGCCGAATTGCATGGTTCAGTTTTAGCATATGATTGTAACGTTGATAAAGAAGAGAACAGTTGTGGTCTGTTATGGCTCCTCTCGCTAAGTGCTTAAATAGAGGATGTTGGCCACCATTGGAGGGGGGAGAGACTCAGTTTGTTCAGAGCGTTGTACATCATTTATTTGTTATGCAAAACTCAGAGAGTTTGTTGTAAAGTGTTTCGATGCTGTTACTGTCGAAGTCGACATTCTCTGTCATACTTTGGATTTATTTGCCTTACGAAGGCTGATTGTAATTTCCAGAGAAAGGTATTAAAGACTTTGTACAGCATTCTGTTTACAGTTGCTGAAGTTGTTTCCAGAACCATTTTGTACCATTTTTAAGAGATTAATTGGATCGGTACCCATTGGAGAGGGACCCGGAGACATAGCCCAGTGAAGGGGGTGAATTCTGTTATCAACTTTTGTTTTGTGACTCTCTGATTCTGTGTTTATTTTATATATGTTTATCAGTTTTGTTTTCCATCTGTTTTCAGCATTTAATTTTTGTTAATGTTGTTCCATTAATTCACCTGCTGAACGCATTCTTTTTTAACACAAACTTTTAATGCACACAAGTTGAGGTCCGACGGATCATGTTATGGTATCAGAGCTGGTTGACTACTGGTGCAAGTTTGTGAATGCTTACTAGGTCCAGGTTAAATCTTGGTGAAGGATAATTACTTGAAGAAGATCCTGAGATCGGCTCAAGGAGAACATTCTCAAGAACCATGTCTTCTCCATGAGGGGAAGAAGAAGGACATACATAACGGGAAAAACCTGTTATTTCAGAAACTGAGTTTCTAGAGGCTTTTATGAGCATGAAATCCATGATATAAATTCTACTCGATGAACGAGCAGAAAGAAGAAGAAAGAAGAAGTATCTTCATCCAAAGATGCAGAAGTGAAGAAGGAAGAAAAGGGTAAAGGAGTAGGAGGTGATGGTGATCCTCTTGATACTACTCAAACTTTCTCTTCTTCTCATGCTTCTCATTCACATAATGCTAATGCAAATTCTAATATGCCTTATTTCAAATTGGATGTTAAGTTTGAGTTACTGATTTATAATGGAGATTTAGATGCTGAAAAGTTAGACAATTGGATCAAGCAGCTTGTAGTATATTGCAGGGTGCAGGGCATTAATGATGACCCTTCCAGGATTCAATTGGCCACTTTGAGAATGAGTGGAATGGCTCTTACTTGGTGTGAGAACAAGATTCGGCAAGATATTCGAAAGAATGGTAAAATTATTTCAGTTTGGAATGAATTCATTGAAGTATTAAGGAAGCAATTTTATCCTTTAGGTAATATTCAACAATTAACCATGGGTTGGCAAATGTTTAGACAAGCTAAAGGACAAAGCATTCAAGATTATACTCATGAATTCAGAAAGAGGGCTATTACATTGAATGTTGCATTAGATACACAGGAAACTCTTCTTAAGTACATTGGCGGCATGCATTATTATTTGAGACATACTTTGTTGATGTTTAACCCCAGTAATTTGGATGATGTATGTGTTCAAGCTACCCATTTAGAAGCCAGGGATAAGCATGCTAATGATACTTTTGTGAAGAATTCATTTAAATTTGACAGCAAATCGAAAGGTCAAGATAAGGGGAAAAAGAATATGGCTACTGTTAAGAAAGAGGGTGAAAAGCCTACATGTTCGCATTGTCAGAAGGGACATGATGTCTCTAAGTGTTGGAAACTTCATCCAGAGTTAAGGCCAAAGAAGTTCAGAGGAAACAAGGATAAAGGCAAAGCAAAAGCTACTGCAGCAGTTATTCAAGACTTGGGGTCCGACTCAGGTGATGAAACAAAGGTTACAGCTGTCGGAATCCAGGGTAAGAATAAAATTATCTCACTTCCCATTAATACAAAATCAAGTTCTAGTGCAAGTACAAATCTGTCATCCACTTCTAGGCAAAATGATAAAAATAGAAGTGCACTGTTTGATGTTCGTGTCATTGCAAAGCACACAAAGATTGATACATTGTTTGATAGTGGTTCACAAGTAAATCTGATATCAGAAGAAGTGGTTAAGAAATTGCATTTAGTTACTATGCCTCATGAAAAACCCTATCCTCTTGGTTGGGTTACTAATGAAACACAATTACAAGTTACAAAGAAATGTGTATTGAAGTTTGCAATTACTGGAAAGTTCATGGATGAGGTAGAACTAGATGTAGTACCACTTGACATTTGTGGAATAGTACTTGGGAGTCCATATTTGTATGATCGGAAAGCAGTCTTTTATAGAGAGTAGAATAAGTATCATCTTTTTAAAGATGGTGTAGAATATATTGTACGATCACATAAAATAAAAAACCAATCTAGCAATAGTTTCTGCAGGACAAATGAAGAGGCTGGTAAATGCTAGTAAGAATTTTGTGTTAATGATGGTTAAGATGAAAAATGATGAGATCTCTAAATATTTTGAAGAGTGTGACCCTAGGCATAAATCTGAACTGATTGAAATCATTTCTGAGTATGATGATTTGTTTCAAGATCCGAAAGGGTTACCACCAAAAAGAGAGATTCAGCATGAGATATATTTGCAGCAGGATGTGCCACTCCTGAACATATCCATGTACCGGATGTCTTTAATGCAGAATGAGGAGATCAAGAAGCAGGTTCAGGAGCTGATTGAGAAGGGGGTCATCCGGCCCAGCACTTCTCCTTATGGCTCTCCTATAGTCTTGGTTCCGAAGAAGGATGGGTCGTGGAGAATGTGTATCGACTACAGGGCCCTTAACAAAATCACCATTAAAAACAGGTATCCTCTTCCTCACATTGATGATTTGCTTGATCAGTTGAAACATGCAATTTAATTTACTAAATTGGATCTGCGTAGTGGGTATCATCAAATTTGTGTTGCTGAGAATGATTCCTAGAAAACAGCGTTTAAAACAAAACAGGGTTTGTATGAATGGCTTGTTATGCCCTTCAGCCTTTGTAATGCACCTGCTACTTTCATGCGGGTCATGAATGATGCCTTTCAACCATTCATTGATGATTTTGTAATTGTATATCTGGATGATATCCTAGTGTTTAGCAAAACCTGGGAAGAGCATATAGTACATATGAAGAAAGTTTTAGATGTACTGAGGAAGGAAAAGCTTTATGTAAAAATGTCTAAATGTGAATTTGCTAAAACTTCTTTAGTATATATGGGACATATTATTGGTGGAGGCCACCTACGAGTGGACCCTGCCAAGGTTGCTATCATTGTAAATTGGCCATGGCCTAGCACCGTTACTGAAATCAGAAGTTTTCTGGGTGCGGTTCAGTATTGGAGGAAATTCATTTCTGGGTTTTCCTCCATTGATGCTCCATTACATGCATTGACAAGCGTCAAAGAGATTTTCTAGTGGGGAGGCAAGCATCAGAGAGCCTTTGACACTTTGAAGGAAAGAATTAGCACAGCCCCAGTTCTGATGTTGCCAGATTTGCAGCAGCCATTTGAGATCGAAACCGATGCCAGCGGGTTTGCCATGGGAGCCGTTTTGATGCAAGGAAGGAATCCAGTCTATTACCATTCAGAAACGTTCTCTATTGCGGTAAGTAACTATCCGACTTATGACAAAGATTTGTATGCTTTGGTACAAAGTGTGAAGAAGTGGAAACATTATATCATGGGAAAAGAAACAGTCATACATACTGATCATCAGCCACTTCAATATTTACAATATCAAACTAAAGTACAACAAAGTAGGAATTTAAGATGGATGGGATTCTTACAACAGTTTCATCTCGTAATTAAGTACAAAAAGGGAATTAATAACAAGGTAGCGGACATGTTATCAAGGCCTCCTACAAATGCTTCAATCATTCTTCAAAATAGTTCATTAACACATGAAAGTTATATTGAACAGTATGCAGAAGATAAAGATTTTAAGGAAGTATATGCATCACTAATGCATGGTAAACAGGAAGAGAACTATTATGTGCATGATCAGCTCTTGTATCATCTTAGTAAACTCTGTATTCCAGAGAAGGAAAGAGTGCATGTGATCCGAGAAGCACATAGTTTGTTGATTGCAGGACATTTTGGAGTAAGTAAAACATTGTCTGTATTGCAGAATCACTATTATTGGCCTCAAATGCAAGAAACTATAGCTAAATACATAAGAGGTTGTGTTATGTGTGCAACAAGTAAGCCTAGAAATAGGAAATTGGGTTTGTACACACCTCTTCCAGTTTCTTCTCATCCTTGGGAAAGCATTTCTATGGACTTTTTAGGGGGACTACCTATGTCTAGAAAAGGGCATGATTACCTATATGTTGTTGTGGATAGATTCAGCAAAATGTGTATCTTAATGCCATGTAACAAATAGATCATTGTTGAACAAACAGCTCACCTATTCTTTCAAAACGTTTGGGTACATTTGGGGCTACCCATGTCTATTATATCTGATCGGGACTCCTAGTTCTTGGGATAATTCTGGTCAACTTTATGGGAGCTTATGGACACTAAACTTAAGAAAAGTACCGCTTTTCATCCACAGACTGATGGGAAAATAGAGGTAGTAAAAATAACAGTGATTCAGCTACTCAGAGGCTATTGTAGTAAACATCCTAAACTTTGGGATGAGTAGTTGCAATATATACAGCATGCTTACAATCATGCAGTTCATTCTTCCATGAAAAGATCTCCTTTTGAAACTTGTTTTGGTTATCTGCCAAAAACACCGATGGAATTCTCTTTCGGCCAAGAGGCAGTGGATGGACATCATGATGCAGATAAAGCTCTAAGGTTCATTCAGAGAATCCAAGCAGTGCAGCAGGAATTTCAGGAACAGTTGGAGAAGAGCCAGGCAAGGTACAAAGACAAGCATGACAAGCATCAAGTTGATCATCAATTTTAGGTTGGTGACAGAGTTTGGCTGCATATCACCAAAGAAAGGATGAAAGGTGAAGGTAAAAAGATTAAACCTATCCGATATGGTCCTTTTTAGATCTTGGAAAAGATCAGTACTAATGCTTTTCGCTTGAATTTACCTCCATACATGCAAATTTATTCAGTTGTCAATGTTGAGAATCTTAAATTATATGAGCCTCCTATGATCATGGATGAGGAAATTATCATGCCAATTCCTTCAGTTGATGATATGGCACCTGAATATATGAATGAGTTGCAGGATGATGTTATTCTTGACAGAAATGTAAGGACTTCACGAAGGGGGAATGCTGAGTACCTTCGAGTGGGGCTTAAAGGCATGCATCCTAGCAAAGCAAGATGGATGGAGATTGGAAAAGTGAGGGAGCTATACCCTCACTTACTTACAGAATGATTCAGGCTTTTGGTGGTCCAAAAGCTCTCCAATGGGGAGGATTGATCCGGTGGATTATTCATCTTCAAATTACACTGATCCAATATGGTACAATGGTATTTAATCTATGGTTCAAAGAACATAACATATGTTTTAACTCATATATAGTGTGAAGACATATCACACTGGCTGCGAAATACATATCGCCTTTGCTGTGACAGACATACATCACACTTGCTGCGACACCGCGAAGTTAGTAGTGACATCAAACGGTTACATTACATGTGACGCTATGGTATGGTGCAACATATGTGCATAACGGTCATTGCAATGTGTTGTGAGTCAACATATGTGCATGGAGTTGGTTGCAACGTTTAGGGAATATGGAACGTCGTGGTACCATAATGCTTGGGCAGCGATTTGGCCGAATCGCATGGTTTAGTTTTAGCATATGATTGTAACATTGATAAAGAAAAGAACAGCTATGGTCCATTATGGCTCCTCTCGCTAAGTGCTTAAATAGAGGATGCTGGCCACTGTTGGAGGGGGGAGAGACTTAGTTCGTTCAGAGTGTTGTACATTGTTTCTCTATTCTGCGAAGCTCGGAGAGTTTACTGTAAAGTGTTCCGATGCTGTTACTGTGGAAGTCGACATTCTCTGTCATACTTTGGCTTTCTTTGCCTTACGAAGGCTAATTGTAATTTCCAGAGAAAGGTCTTAAATACTCTGTACAGCATTCTGTTTACAGTTGCTGAAGTTCTTTCCAGAACCATTTTGTACCATTTTTAAGAGATTAATTGGATCGGTACCCATTGGAGAGGGACCCGGAGACGTAGCCCAGTGAAGGGGGTGAACTTCGTTATCAAATTCTGTTTTGTGACTCTTTGATTTTGTGTTTCTTTTATATATGTTTATCAGTTTTATTTTCCATCTGTTTTCAACATTTAATTTCTATTAATGTTGTTCCATTAATTCACCTGCTGAACGGATTCTTTTTTAACACAAACTTTTAATGCACACAAGTTAAGGTCTGACGGATCAATAGCTAAGTGTGCGGATGACTAGGAAAGGTTGAATCGATCGAGGCTATGTGTGGATCACTCATAGAAGTAGATAAGAAAGAGAAAAGAGAGAATATCAGAGAGCATGAGAGGGATGAAGAGTTTGTAAAGTTAGATAAGAACATAGTGCGCAGACGAGAGGTGCATCTATTTCCTCATGCCAAATGAAGAGCACCTTGTGGTTTTCACCTGGACGGTTTCCCATGCTATATTCTATGTAGATGTGTGAATGTTGAAAGTAGCTTAGATAAATGTATGATTATTGTAGTGAATGAATGACTGTAGGTTTGTTTACAAATGAATAGATGTATGATGGTCACATTGTATTACTGGATATGATTATGTTGCATCTTTGATGTTTATTTACTAAAGTTTTATTAAGATAATTTGGGTCATAACTTAGGTGTTGAAGCATATTAAATACAAGTAATCCACCACTAGACTTCATTGGAATCCTTGGCATAGAGCCAATGTACTAAAACACCTTCCCACGCAATTGCAAAAACATGGTTCTGGCAGTTACCTATCAAGAGAAATATCTCAGGTGAGACAACATCTATGTGGCAGGTGCTTCCATCTGAGCTCTACTTTTTCAGGCCGATATATCGAGATTTGTTTTGCTAATAAAAAGGGACTAAACCTGGATCATGATCCCTAGGAAAAGAGACGGATAGATACAACAACAAGGAAAACCAACAACACCTCAGGAATAATTTCATATAGAATCTCATACTAGGCATAGATCAAGTCAAGTTGTTGGGACCTGATTATGGCTTCCTCCCCCGATATCACTCTCAAAGTTGAAACACCCTTTGAGATGTATGGCAACAGAGATTTCAAGAACCATTCCAATAATAATTCTGGAGGAATATTAGCTTTAATGAGCCTATTCCTTATTCTCCACTCCTGAATATGGTCAAATATGTGGGTGGCATTATTTTTCTGAAAAGTTGAAAAAGGGTATGTATTGGCTTCATACTGAATAAGAAATTGGAGGTGGTTTAGAAAAACAGTTGTAGATCAAGAAAATTGTCATAGGTAGAAGACAAAAATTCATTATACCATTTAGCTGTAACACAAGTCAGATTTCTTTGAAAAAGCCTCAACTGAATCGAATCATCATTCAATGAGTTAGAGGAACACCACAAATTAAACTTCATGACATTGTCATTTGGATCCTCTCTAGATTTTCCTTCGAACTTGGGAGTGTCAAAAGGTAATTTGATAAGAACCGATGTCCAAGTTGCATTGTGGCACATAGGGTCATTCATAATTTTTGAAAGGTATGACAAGTTTAAGGTTTCCAGAAAAGGTAATATAGGCCTAACCAAAGATTGATATTGAGCAGTTTTGGGTGACGAAGTACCTGCACCAGTGTTCCCAAAAGAAAGGTTGGGGTTAACCCCAGCCACTGGTTGTAAAGAAGTAGAAATGTTCTGAAAGGGATTCCATATAAAGGTCAAAGGGTTGTTGACCTGAGGTGTATTATATTGTGTTAGATTGATTTCATCCGAAGATGGATTCATAGATATAGGAGCTGTAATTTCCCCACTGAAAAAGTGAGAAAGGAGAAATTTTGAATGGTGCAGCTGAAACTTGACTAGAAGTTTGAAATTTGAACCCTGAAAAGGGTTCTAGCTTCCAGATGATACACCTACATAGGTAGGTGAAGGACCTACATAAGGGGAGGATGGAGGAATGTGTCCTCCATACCATGTAAAACCTTGGACAAAGGAAGCGGAACTATTAGGAACACTTTGAGTGTTTTGAAACAATGGATAAGATGTAAAGGTTACACTGGGTATCTCAGTGACAAGCATACGATACTGACCAACAGTGTGTGATGGTGCTGAGGTATTAGCCACTAGGACACTCGGATACACCAAGGTTGATGATTTAAATTTTAAAGACACCACTAGTGTGGTAGATACATTTGGTCATGGTACACTCGCAGGTGAAGGAAAGACTTCACTAGATACCATGATTGATGTGGGGGTATGCATATCCCTGAACCTTCTCCTAAACTAGACATGACAAAACTCAAAGGAATACCAATTCTAGGTGGACTATACAGACTAACTTGTACTAAAATAGGATCTCTTAGGTCAGTAAGAGGTGAATTGTAGTTCCTTTCAAACTCTTCAGCTTGCAAATATTCGATTTCTACTGACAAGGGATCAGTCTAATTGATTCGAAATAACTATTTGTGTCCAGTCTTCTCCTCTGACGTGGCAGTGGAGGTTCCATTGTTGAAATCGGAGGAATTTTTTTCAACCTTCGAGGCCTACGAGGAGGTTGATCCTCCACAGTTAAATATTTTAATCACACACCTAGAGGTCATACTAGATCACAAGTGATCCATAGAGAACGCCACTAAAAATATCATAAGTATCAGAAAAAAAGGAAGGTAAAAGATATACCTTCCAAAGGAGCATTTGGGATGATTAGGGCCCAGAAAAAACCAGTGAAGAACAAAGAAAATTTACCTGGGGTCTTGTGATAAGTTTTATGGGTGCAAGCATTTGAATCACCAAACCGCCCTCCCAAATTGTTGTCTGGGGTTTCCTCCCAAATTGGCCTTAGGTATAGTGGAAATAACCTTCCATTGTCACCTGTAAAAGATCCCTAAGTCACGATACTAAGGTTACCAAGCCTACAAAAATATTATGGTGAAACAATCGCAAGTATGACTGGTGTGCATGGGCATGGTATCAAAGCCCAAAATTCAAGCAACACGGACACCTCATGGGGCCCAAGGTGGTACTAAATGAAACCTCGTATGCACAACAATCTCGGTATATGATCAAACAAAGTATTGGAGGGGTATCTCTGCAACTAAGTCCTCACATGACCTCATGCTTAACTCATGTGTTAGAGGATATTTTCGGTTGATCTTTCGTAAACTTGGATTTCCTAAAAGAAAATTCACTAGGTCTGACTTTTAAAATATCTGGGATAGTTGAAGATGACCTATTCCAAGATCCTAGCCTAAGCTAGTTGGTGTAGTCCCTAGAAAGAAAATGTTACTAGTTAATTTTAATTAATAAGCGTTCTTTTTAGGGTTGTTTTTACTCAGGGTAGTGGAAATGAAATTTGTGATGTTATGAATAAACTAAAAGCAAAAGCATAAAATGCTGTAAAAAATTCAAATTACAATTTCTATTCAAATTCCTTTTTCCTTTTTCAAAACAAATGAAATTTACCTAATGAACTTTGAAAAACAAAAGACTTTTTAACTTTTCTTTTTTGAAAACAATTCAAAAACAAATGTACAATGCACCTATCTAAGACTATCAATGCAACTAAATTATTTTTTTTTGTTTTATTTTTTTCAAAAATCAAAAGCTAAAGGCAACTTAATGCACCTAAGCAAGTCAGAAATATGAACACATGTAAATGCAAGATCCACTAATTAGGTCTCATAATCACAACCTTGAAGATTCTACAAATTTGGGAAAAATACCTACTTGGGTTGAACTACTTCAAGTTAAAAAACAAGGTAGATCCAAAAATTGGAATAAGTAAAAGTCAAAACGACCAATAAAGCAATCAGACAAAAGATGAGTAGATACAGGTACTGACAGAGACCATAACACTCATAAACTACTCATACTTCAGCCAAATATGCAAAGAGGGAAGACCTAAAAGAAACCTTACACATACATCCAAACTAACCTACCCAATATAGGAATTATAAAAATCTAGTTAACAAAGATTTGCAACAAACAACAAGCCAGTAAAGACTCGGTACATAGCCTTACAAGCAGCTGGGATATCAAAAGAAATCAGAGAAGAAAAACCCTAGATCTTTGTATACCCATCTACAGGAAATCACGATTGTTCTTTGACATAACCATGAGTCACTCACGACTGTCCTCAAGGAAACCCACAAGTTTACAGAGAAATCGCCACTACAAGTATTGGAAACCTGCAAGTGGTTCCTAAATTTTTCAAAAATAAAAATAAAAAGACCAAGAGCCCTAAAGATATAAAAATACCTGGCTGAAAAATAATAGTTTCAAACCATGAACAGAAACAAAAAGAACAAAAACTGGAAAGAAAACTTGATTGAAGAGACCCCAACACAAACTAGACCCCCCAGTGGAGTTGCCAGTTCTGTTGTGATGGAAATCTACCTTATGACTTGGGGTAATATGGTCACCAACATACTGTGGATGTGACTTGCATACATCGAGTGTTTAGAAACATATATAAGAGAATAAGAGTTAACAGAACATGCACCTTTTTTTGGACAATTGATCCAAGCTTTAACTCTCCTCCTCAAATGCTCCTTAGCCTTCTGATCTTCAACACCTACAACAAAGATTGATATTTCCTCATAGTATCTTCTATTGTTATATAAAGATACATGAACAAATTACAATTGCATTTAGAAACAAATAATAATATAGATCATAACTGATAACAAAAAAAGCATGTACTAAGACAAATATGGAAGGAAAACACTCTTTATTGATGAAGTTCAAGAAACATTACAACCCTATCTAAGAAAAGATTCTTCTGCAGACCAAGATTTGAGTCATCCCTCCTCCTCTCTCCAATAGATTCCTCTAGCATAACCTTGCTCTCAAAATTTCCTCTTCCATCCTCTACCCCTCCCTTCTCTTTATAGTTGCTAGTGAGGAGAGGATTTGAGGTCTAGGATGGCTAGGGGAGATAGGGAAGTTACCAATCTGGACCCAACTACCCCTAAACTAATCATATTTTTATTTTTAAATTTATATTAATGAAACTCGTGGGTATATATGAGGCAACATGCGAGTGACTTGCGACTTTCCTGAAGGGTAGTTGCTATTACAACGTCTTAGAGATAACCCCGCAAGTTTCATATGGGCTAAGCCACAAGTGACCCACAAGTTTCTATAATACGACCTGCTATTGCAAGGAAATATCATTCATAAAAAGTGTTAAAGTTGAAGGATTAAACATGTATCGAGGATCTCATACATCTATAAGGTTAGGGTCACTTCAATCCATATGTACTTTTGTGTAACAATAGGTTGGAATCGTTACTCAGATGGAGAACTGCCATATCATAGTATAAAAATACAATCAACAACCTTTCATACATAACTTATTCAGTTGCATATCTGAAATCTACCTAACAGAAACCATGTTTGAAATTCCTTTTCCAACTCTTGGTTTTCCTTCCTTGTCAATGCATTCAAAACTTTTTTGTAGTAGTCAAGTTTAACTTTGTGTGCTTCCAACCAATCCATTCCAATGAGAATATCATATGAACCATGTGGAAACATATTTATATTTACACAATTGAACAAGTCATCCATTTCTAATGGACATTTATCCACCATGTCTCTAACTTTCCTTTTGGTTCTTGTGGCTAGTTTGACCAACCATTATTTATTATGCTTGGTTTTCTTAAAAGTAGAAATCGCAGAAATTTTAGGATTGATATAACTATGAGTGTATCCATGGTCAATTAAAATAGAAATAGATTTCTTCACAATATTGTCTTGAACCTAAACCATAGTTGATTGATGACCTGCTTAGTGTTCCTCTAGTGTCGCATAGATTCTAGGGATAGTCCTTTATACTTGACCCACAACTTCATCCTCTTGAATGTTGTGAACATGATTTGTACTCCCATTCCAATGTGGATATTTTCTAAGAAAATGGTCCTCTCCACATCCCCATCATTGAAGTGGATGTATTGTCTTGTCTCCCATCATCCTAGCTGTATTTTTCACACCCTATGGTGGCTTCCCTTTCTGATTTTTGAAATGAGGAGGATTGAACGCCTTCTTTCTTTGGTCAAACTTCTCACTTTTCTTGTCCTTCCATGTCTTATATAATTGTGTCCTTCTTTTATTTTGATAATAACAATAGTTTTCCTTTCTTATGGTATCATTTAGAGTTTGAGGTTCATCTAACTCAATTTTATCTTTGTAGTACTAAGGGATCCCACTTAAAAAACCCTGAATTTTCACTTTATCATTCCTGATAGACTTGACATATTTCAACAACTCCAAAAATTTATTTTCATATTCCTCCATAGTCATTTGTCTCAATTTCAGCTCATGAAATTCTTTAAATTTTCGATCATAGTACCTATCAAAGAGGTACTTTTACTTGAAGTATTTCTTCAATTGGTTCCACCCAATTTTCCTTTCATTGATCTTCTTCACTTTCCTAAGGTGATCCCACCATATAGATGCTCTTCCATTCACATTGAAGATATACACTCTTTCTTTCCTATTTCCTAAGTAGTATTGAACTTGGAAATAATTCATCATACCAAGAAGCCAAGCCTAATATTCTTGACCAACTTTTACCTCACCATCAGATGTAAGATGTTTGGCATTCCTAAATTATCCATGTAAGTTGTTCTTGAAAATCATCTTCATCTTGTTCCTATGAGTTGAAGAGATTAATCCTTTAATGGAATCGTTAGAGTCAGATGACTCACTAGAAGAGATATTTGGAGTATATGTATTGTCTCTATAAACTCTTCTTAAACTAAGGGACCTCTTGTGAGAATGCCTCCTTGAGAAACTCCCATGCTTTTCTTGATTTTTTTAGTGATGTTTAGAGTGAATATTCCTTTGAATTTTTTGTCAAACTTTGAATCATATCTACACTCAGTTGATTCTATTATTCTCAATCTCTAATCAACATTTCATTTTTTCTCTAGAGCTTTATGATTCCACCCTTAGGATCATCATGGTTTTGCAATTTATGGGGGAGTCACTTGGTTTCTTCCACCATTACATTATGTCTCTGCGTTTTCAACCTGGATATTTTCTCCCATGACATCTATATCAGCTTCATAAAGATGTTGTGCAACATCCATGATGTTTATTCTCTTACTCTAATCAAGACAAAGGATTTCCAAATTTAACTATATTGAGTGCTAAACTGTTATTATCTATGATATAATGATGAATATATATTGACAAATTTGTTAAATTTGCCTAGTTTTGCACTTTTCATGTAGGTTCATTTAACTTTAGAGGCCAAATTTAGACACTTGTAGAATATCCTATATGGAGAACCAATACAACTTCTCTATTGACCCAGATAATACATATGACTAGGATTACTCAACAATTTTTCAGTTTCATCATCGGAAGCTCTAGTGACCTTTTATAAAATTCTGAAATTTACTACTTTCATCTTTTTCCACTTTCTCCATACTAAGAGAATTTCGCATTTCTATAACACCCCCTAATAAACCACAATTTTCCCAATTTTGTACCATTCCAATACTTTTGGTTAAACTACATAACTAAATTTGTAAATTTATAAAAAAAAAAAATAATTGGCCTCTGGGTGCAATTAATGGTCCAAAACCTCCAATAACCTTAAGAATCCATCATAACCAATGTTTGGACTATGATAAGTTTCATTGAATGTAAGTATGGTCCTAGGTGGTATGTGACTATGTTACTAGCTGGTATGATGTTCTAACACCGCCCCCACCCCCCCCACTATTTATGACTTAGTGTAACCACATCAAAATTTGAGACCTTGGCAATTAAGGCTCAAGTCACCTCTTACAAAAATTTATTTGTCCATATAACCAAGGTAAGAAGCAAAACCACATGGGAATGAGAAATCCCCTCTAAAATGGACATGAAGCCAAATTTGAAAGTGAATATCAGTCATCACCATGTGTCACCCATTCCAATGATTAACCTTAGGTAGGTGAATGTCTTCTCTGTGAAGCTCTTAGTGAAGATGTCAACAATTTGCTTTGTATATGGGCAATACTACAATGATATCACCTACTCATGCACCAAGATCCTGATGTAGTGCATATGAATCTCAATGTGCTTAGTAATCTATCTCTATACAGGATCTGTGGATATATTTATTGCACTATTATTGTCTAACCAAATGACATTTGGTGAATGAAATGCAAAACCAAGTTCTCCAAGAATGCCTTGAGACCACACACATTGTGTAGGGGCATTCACTACTCCTCTGTACTCGGCCTCAGCTGATGAAAGGGATATAGTGTGTTTTTTATTATTTGAATAGAATATGGGACCATGTGCAAGAATGAATACATAAACTAAAGTGAACTTCATGTCAATGGAATCTCCCTCCCAATTCAAATCATTAAATCCACCTAGTTCTAGTAGAGAACAAGCAGCATAGTGTATCTCGAAGTGTTTGGTTACTTGAACATAATGAAATTTCATTTTGGAAGAATTCCAGTGTATTTCATGAGGATCCTACATATGTATTGCAACATCACCTACTGCATAAGCCAAATCAGTTCGAGAGTGTGTGAGGTACAAAAATCTCCCAACTAGTTGTCCACCAATGGAGATTAACCAAAATCACCTAGTTTTACTACTTAAATAAAGGGACACTTAGTTTCTTTAAATTTATTCATTTTGAAATTTAATAATAGGTCTAAAGCATACTTTTATTTGTTGAACTTATTACATGCATTATATTTCTCAATCTCCAAGCCAAGAAATTGTTTCAACAATCCTAGGTCAGTCATAGAAAATGCATTGTGCAATGAAGACTAAACTGAACCTATATCATCAATGCAACTTCCACTAATAAAAATTTCATCAACATACAGAAATATGACCTTAATATATTCATATAAATTCTGCAAATACACATTAGGATCATATTTGCATCTTTCAAAGCCTTATGAGAGAATAAAGTTGTCCATCTTGGCATACCAAGCCCTGGGGATTTCTTGAGGCCCTAGACAGACTTCTTAAACCTGCAAACAAGTGAAGGATCATGAATGAAACCTTTATGCTGCTACATATAAATATCCTCATGAAGGTCACCATGAATAAAATAACTCTTTCACATCCATATGGTGTACCTCCCATCACTTAGATGCAACAATGGCCAAAACTAGCTTGATTGAGTCCATATTTGCAACTGGTGCAAATTTCTCTGTATAGTACACTCCATGAACTTGAGAGAACCCTTTTGAAACCAATGTGGACTTATAATTCACATATGAACCATCAACAACCATCTTGTTCCTATAAACCCACTTGCATTGCACTAGTTTCCTCTTGGAAGGTAGAGGAACCAACTCCAAAGTTTCATTGTCTTGCAAAGACTTGAACTCATCTTTCATGGTTATTTTCCATCTTGGGTCATGTGATGATTATTCATATGAATCTAGATCATATCCAACCATCATAAAAATCCTCTCTGGAATATTCAAATTGCAAGTGGAGAAAGCATTGTGAACTGAGATCTAATCTTCCTAGAGTCTAGTGGATCTCTTGCAAGATCACCGGTTGCTTGTATGGTTTTCTCTGTTAGTAGATAAATCTACTCAAGCAGACTCAAGACATATCTCCCTAGTCGAAGTAGATATAGAACAAATCAAGTACAAAATGCATCCTACTTTCTTAGATCAAGCAAGATACAAGATGAAGAGATGAGTACCTTTCCTCAGATCTATCAATCTTCTCCTCTTTGTTGCTCCAAGCTCCGGGCCTTCAGATCTCTAGCTGCAAAATCTTATCAAAGAGATAGAACAAACAAAGGGTGAAAGAACATATAGATATAATCTGATCTAAGTTAATAGTTAAGGAAGAAATCTCTAAATATCATTAACACAATAACATTTATGGAAAGAAATTTTTATTATTGTAATCAAGGAGATACATAGAATTACATAAGGAAAGAACATCACAACCTAGCCTTAAAGTTGGAATATACCATCCAAAAATCCAAGCCAAACCTCAAAAGTATGATGGTATGCCTCCTAAAGGATGATATTTTTCCTCCAAAGGATGATAGGGATCACCTAGAAATTCCACCAGCATAAGAGTATCATAGTCCTTCCACCCTTAAAAATTGAGAGAGGGTTCAATTTATAAGGCTAAAGGGATAGAGGAGGTTGAATATTAAGAGGAGAGGTATAAGAGATCCTCCCATTAGGTGAGGAAACCGAATTCCATCTCACCTAGAAGCTATGGATGATCCTCCACCTCATCTAGCTTTGAGAAGGGCCTCGAAGCCTCGTTTTTTCCCCTCTAAACACCCCTGGTGCACCCTGTTGTAGGAGACAACGTGCCAAAGAGGGGATGGCACACCTTGATCTACTCAAGTTGACTCAAGCTAGATCTCCCTAGTCCAAGTGGATATAGAAAAAATCAATTACAGAATACATCCTACTTTCCTATATCAATCAAGATACAATATGAAGAGATGAGTACCTTTCCTCATATCTATCAGTCTTCTCCTCTTTGTTGCTCCAAGCTCCAGGCCTTTAGATCTCTAGCTGCAAAACCTTATCAAAGAGACAGAACAAAAAAAGGGTGAAAGCATACATAGATATAAGCTGATCTAAGCTAATAGTTAAGGAATAAATCTCTAAATATCATTACATAATAACATTTATCGAAAGAGTTTCATATTACTGTAATCAAGGATATACATAGAATTACAGAAGGAAAGAACATCAGCATAAGAGTACCATAGTCCTTCCTCCCTTCATAATGGAGAGAGGGTTCAATTTATAAGACTAAAGAGATAGAGGAGATTCAATATTAAGAGGATATGTCTAAGGGATCCTCTCATTAGGATAGGAAAATGAATTCCACCTCACCTATAAGCTATGGATGATCCTCCACCTCATCCACTTTTGAGAAGGGACTCGAAGCCTCATTTTTTCCCTCTAAACACACCTGGAGCACCTTGCGGTAGGAGACCGAGTGCCAAAGAGGGGTTGATGCACTTTGCATGAGGAGAAAGAGTTACAGTGTCACTTCTTGCATGAAGGGAAAGAGTGCTAGGAAGGGGCTAGCGCACCTTAGCCTTAGGAGAAAGAGCGCCAGTCTACCTAGAGTGGGTAAAAAGGGTAGGAACAACCTCAATTTCAATCCAGTTTAGCAGATGGAACTTTAGGTATTAGGAACAAGGTTAACACATGGCTCAAGATGACAAGATTTCAGTGTAACAAAATCCCCCCCCAAAGCATGAAGTTAGAGGAATGCGATAGGTGAATTATTTGCGAAGTAAAGAAATTGAAGGAAAGTATGTTGGTTGGTAGATGCTATAGTACAACTAACTCAAGTCTCATATGACTCATAACATGGTTGTCGACCAATACGATGAAGATCCATGGTATTAGAGACTGAATGAACACAATCATGGCTACTAGACACAAACGTAGATCCATGATGAGATGATAACACATCCACGACCAATATGGAGTGGATCCATGTAATATGACTTAAACAAAATTTGTCACAACGTGGGAAAAATATCAGATAACCCAGAGTCTTCAAGCCAAACCCACAATGATACGAATATAACCATGTGATTACAATGTATTGAAATTGAACATGGTAGAAACCACTTTATTACCAGCCCTTGATGTAAATTGTTAACAAGTGCAAGGGAAATCACCATTGATGTCAATGATTCCCAAGGTATCTTAGTACATTCTGCCAAGTGTGAATAAAGGACTTAAATTCGAACACTCAGTAGAATCTTTCAATCAAGAGTCAATGATGTGAACTCATGTTGAAAGCGAGGTAACCTAGAATTAAGGTATGCAGTACCAAGGTACTTGTCTTCATTTCTAAGTCTAACCCCTAGATTAGGTGTTGAATTCGAAGGAGTGCCATGATGAATCCCCCATCATTGACATGAAACACGATCATAGATGTTGCAGAGAAAACTGGAAAGCAGAGTAATATACGAGACTGACTTAGAGATGAACGACATGATAGAAGGTAAAATTACTACAGACAATTAATAGATGACCAAATATCTATTGAACATGGGCATGGAATGACTTGGCATTATTGACACGAGAATGATACCAATCCCCTAATGCAACTAATGGCAGGAGTATTTTTGGACAACTCAAGCGAGGGAAGAAGACTCTTGGAATCAACAAGAATCAAAGACAAACGGATTACCTAAGTACTGAAATGCATATGCAAATGAGTTCCATGTTCAAGAGTAACTATGAACTATCATAAATACAACAAAACACAAACTCTTTCCTTATTTTCCCCATCACGAAGGATGAGTACCTCTTTTCATTTTTAGGAGTTCAAAGAGGGTAACAAACACTCGTTATAGCTCATCAAGTGACGAGTCCATTCTCATATGTTTTATGAATGTGAGAAAGGAGGGGTTCATTCCCAGAAAGAGTCCTTCATCGTTTGATTTTATGGGTCCAACAAAAGTAAACTCATTTTTCGTTTCATGTTTAGAGAGTCTGAAATGACTAAGAGAACTCCAGAATAGACTTTTTCATAAATTTAGGCCCTGAGGCTTGAAAATGTATAAAATGATTCCTAGGAGAACTCTTCTAGTCATGATTGGCCAAAGTATACCATATTTATAAGTAGTTCCCCATGGTCTGAAAAAGAAGTAAACTATCACTAGGAATACGACTCTTCGGGTCCTTTTATGAGCGTGAAGAAGAGAAGTTCACTCGGTGATCTTTTCACATTTTAAGAGTTCGAAAAGAGCTTAAAGAGAACTCTATTAGGGTTATTTTTTCATAATCCAATTTTAACAAGTCTAAAAAAAAGTAAAAGTACACTCGATACCTCTTCACTATGTTTTTAATGAGTATGTCGAAGGTATAAAAGGCACTCGGAACCTTTTTCATGTTTGGATCCAGAGCAAAAAAGAGCGATAAAGTAAGCTCAAACCACTTTTCATGTTTTAACCAGAGCATGAAAAATGAAAAGTAAGATCCATCTTACTATTTTTAACAAGCTCAAAGATCAGTTGAAAGAATGTTCAAGGTATCTGTTTCACTTTTTAACGAGCTTGGAACAGAGAAAAAACTATGCTCAAAGTGTCGTTTTATGGTTTAGCGAGCTTGAAACTAAAAGAAAGTATGCTCAAAATGACTCCCATTGATAGCTGATTCCCACCATGATGTCTAGTGGTTGCTACTTGTCCCCATGTATAACTGTCAAGTAGCTTAATTCCAACAAAGGGTGGATGCATGCGCCCCAAGCTTCGTTTCGTCTACTTATTCTTTTCTAACTAAATTTTGGGTTATGTTGAGAAGAACGTTCACTAGAAACATAGGAAGAAAGAGGATTAAATTCTACAAGCAGATGAAATGAAGGTTCAAATATTGAGTGAAGGATCCGTTTCATTTTTTAACGAGCTTGACACAAAATAGGAACTATGCCTGAAATGTCATTTCATGGTTTAGTGAGATCGAAACTAAAAGAAAGTAAGCTCAAAATGACTCCCATTGACATGTGATTTCCCAACATGATGTCCAGTGGTTGGTACTTTCCCCAAGTATAACTATCAAGAAACTTAACTCTAATATAAAGAGGTAGGGTACATGCCCCCAAGATTTGTTTCATCTGCTTTACAAGCAGATGAAATGAAGGTTCAAATATTGAGTCTTGACATAATGGAAGAATCTGTTTCATTTTTTAACAAGCTTGACACAAAAAATGAACTCTGCTCAAAGGGCATCTGTTTCATTTTTTAATAATCTTGAAATAGAACAGGAACTATGCTCGTGGACATCTGTTTCATTTTTTACCCAAGATTGAAACATAAAATAACTATGCTTGCAGTGACCTGTTTCATTTTTACACAAGCTTGAAATAGAAAGATAACTATGCTTGAGGACATCAGTTTCATTTTTTTAACGAGCTTGACATAGAATGGGAACTATGCTAATAGGTATCTATAAGCAAACATGATGTCCAAAGGTTGGTATATTCCCCCCTTACAGGATACATGTCCCCATATCTTCCTCATGAAGAGAATTAGCTATGATTTTAGAACAACTAAACTTCGTCATCGTGTTCAAAGGTAGGAGACATGACAGGTGAAGGGGAAGGAACCACAAGAACATGTGGGACATTCAAGGAAAAATTATGACTAGATGTCATGTCCCCATATTTTGGGACATTAAAAGTCTTGACCATGATGAAATTCCTAGGGGCTCAAATTGACATTAATTATTATTCCTAGGGAAAATATTGCTAATAATTGTTCTAAGACATGTATTTAATTTTATTTCAGCAATTTTATTTATTATGCACAATAATGATGTGGAATTAAGTCTGCCATGTCAGGAGGGTGCATTGGGGAAAGCTAGTTAACTTGCCTTGGTAAAAATAAGAAAGTCCATGACAAAAGCAGAAAAAGCAGATAGAGGTAAAAGAAGGAAATTCTTTCAAAGGGGAGGGCATAGTTTCCTCTTATGGAGCTCAAAAAAGCTGTAAGAGAAAAGCAAGAAATTTTTTGAAGGAAATAAAAAGTTTCCTTGTGACCCAGGAAAAGCAGAAAGCTGTCATAACTCAAAATAAGTAGCTTTTGACTAAGAGAGGGCACAGTTTCTAATTGTGAAGGATTATTTGGACTTGGAAACAATTCCACATGGTCCTACTTTCCTAATTTCCCAAAGGGGCACTTTTGTGGCTAGGGTTAGGTCACCCATGGGGTTGACTTGCTCTCACAGGTCACCATTGGCCTCAACTTACTAAGTAGGTCATACATTATTCTATTAAAGATGAATTGAACCCATTTCTTCAGTTTAGTTGATGATTTTATTTCTTAATTCTTATGTGAGCATTACTTCTGAGTGTTGTGCCTCATACTACTGGAAGATGAGCCCCAGCTTTCCATTCCCCTCTCCTTCCATCCCCTTCTCTTCCATTACAGGTGTGGAGTGCTAGATTATAGACACTGAAGGATATTCAGAGTTATTTTCAGCCTCCATCAAGTTCATTTCATGCTTCATTGAATCCCATGCTTCACCTATGCTCACAACCCCTTGCTGGTCATGTTCTGGGCCTCCTGCCCCTTGTTTTTGGAGCATCCTTGTAATGGTCAATAAATGATGTAATTTATATTATATAAGGTCATAATATTCTGCAAATTTACATGTATCAGGTCGAAAAATCTCTTCCCATAAATATTCTTGTCTTCCATTTTTCCTAAAAGGCCTATTTTAGCGATGTATGGGGGAAATTGAATAAAAATGAGTGCTATAAGGAATATGTTAGGTTGGGGAAGTGATTGAAGGGAGTTTAAATATTCAATGAAATTATATTTACCCCTTTTATAGTTCTCATGTTTTATAGAAATTAATTTTAAATGATTTAACTGCTTTTTTTAACCTTCGCTAGATTACTAGATTTTAATAACTAGTTTTGGTAAAGTTGATGTAAAACCTTTTTTGTTAACTCAATATGAGATATGTTAATTCCTATGGGTCAATAAAAGGCCCAAATTACCATATAAAACTCCAGAATCATTTTTATTTGGGGATGTACCACCTTTTTGGATCCTCCTCTGCTCAGGGTTTTCCTTGGCCAAAACTTCCATAAAACCCCAAATTCATCCAAAACTTCTCAAAACCTTCTAGAATCTATAAAAAATGTATTAAACCTTTAGTTATGCTATATTAAGGCTGGAAAAACCATTTCAAGTTTCCAGAGTCCCCTGGTTAAAACAGACCGAACTACCCTCCTTAGTTTCACGGTTTGGCTGCCTAGAAGCGTGGTAGTAGGTTTCCACGGAGCGGATTCTGAACCCTAAATGGAACTACATATAAATTTGATATGGGAGAGGGAATTAAATTTCTGATTTTCTTTTGTTTCTTCCCGTTGTTAACTCCTTTTGCCTGCAAAAATTCCCAGAATAAACCCCTTATTTGACTAGTCCAAGAAGTCATTGTGTAAAATAATTCAAGTTCAGAAATTTTAATATAATTTACAGAATTGAAGAGTGTTCAGGTATTTACACTACACTTAGGACATTATAGTGGTATCAGAGCTCTTTCCTTGGATCATCGTTTGGAAATAAATCTCTCACTGAATAAATTTGCAGCCATGTCATACTATGAGGATGACTATGATGAGCAGTATGAAGAATATTGCAGAAGATATGAAGAAGAAGAAATCATCTATGTTGATGGAGGAATACTAAAACATGAATATGATGAAAACTATTGGACATCATGTGGGGAAGAGATCAGATCTGATTCTCAAATGGTTAAGAAAAGCTTGACGGAGATTATTGAAGCATGTGAGAACATGTCTCACTGCTATGAGGACTATCTAGCGTTGGGTAGGAATATTTGTGCAAACCTTTCTTTTGGAGATTATATTTATTTCAAGTATGGATTCCGGCCCAAGCATGATTATGAGAATTATTTCAAGATCAGCAAACTATCCAAAGAGGAACCAAGTTGTTCCAACTCTCTAAGAAAAGAAGAAGAAGATAGAACCAAAGGTGAATATTCCTCCAAGCCATCGACATGTTCAAGACTTAAAGAGTTTGTTTGTTTTTCCTTCAAAAAGAGATTCTAAATATTGTCACATGAGTACCACTAAATATGAAATATTCACAAGTTTCTTGGAGGAGAATAGAAATGAATTTGACACAGATATATAGGAGGTGAAGTGCAAATCACCACAAGGTGGTTGCATAAGAGAAGAAGTTGAAGAGGAATGCACTTCAAGTTTCTTGGTGGGTGATCTTTGGATCATTGTTGAAGGTTTTGGCTAATGTATGGGTGGTGAGACATATTTTGGATCATATCCAAAAGAGGTACACATATCATATTTACAGTCACCTCCTGAGCCACCGATTGAAGATGAAAACAAGGCCACACCACTCAGGTGTGAACCGGAATATTTGGTGGAGGAGCAGGCCACCAAAGTATATGTACAAAAAGAGGATAAGATGAATAAAATGAATTATAAAAGTTTTGATTCTTGCAACATCCATGTACACGTGCAACCATCTGATCCATGGGAGGATGGAAAGACTTCACTTGCCTCTAAGGACTGCAAGATGACGGACAATTGTGAGAGAGATGAATCTTCTCCTGTTTTACCTGTTAGTGAACCCAAAATAAATGTAGAGGATAGTGATACTACCAATGATGATAAGGGATATTTTGTATCAGATGCAAAAGAAGAACAAAAATCAGATCTGAAGTCATTATTGGAACTTCCGACTGAAGTGGAAGACAAGCCCCCACCAGCTGGATATGAACTAGGAAAATTGGAGGAGAAAAATATGATGCAAAGAGATGAGAACAATTCAGAATTTTGGACTCCTTTGCAGCATGATGAAGCTGAAATGATAGGGCATGAGATTCTCTATAATTTATGTATAGATCACATGTCATTCCAGCCTTCAGAGATACCTTCCACTTCACATCATGGAAGTGAGTCTGCAGAAAATTTAAAGGCTGACCTATATGTTGAGGATGAGTTTTATGTGATGGATTCATGCTACAGGAAAAATGGTCATATATGTCATCTAGTAGAAGAATAAATATTGGTTGAGGATATTCTTTGTGAGCCAAATAATTTGAGTGGATCACTAAAGGAGGACAAAAAGAAACTTAGGGCAGCGATGAAAAACATTGTTGACATCAATGCCTTGGTGGCAAGATGTTGTTGGAAAGCTTCTAGTGGAGACATGGAAGGAGAAGCCTTTCTAGAGGAGTGCATAGCACTGAAAGAAGGCATGTCCAAGATGTAGGGGATATATGAGCTTAATATATGATAGAGAACATCTCCTCATGGTGGCTGAAATGTACCATTGTGCATTCAAGAGGGAAACACAAGAGTCTGAAAGACTCCATAGTAAATGGGAGGCCACATATGATTCCTTGAAAAGAACCCAAGAAGCACTTTAAGAGTCAAGGTTGCAGATTGATAAAATTCAAAGGGATTTGAATGTACCACACCCCCCATCTTGCATGGAAAATAATCATGTGCACATGGTAGTAACTACTTTGGATGTGTTGAAGGATCCTCATGTGGAGGACAACCACGAGGAAGGAGCAAATTTGCAAATTTTTGTGAAAAGATATGAGGAAGAAAATATTGGCCAAGCACTCATTGAGATTGAGAGGAATGATGAAGTGTTCTTATCTATGGGAAATATGGTTGAGGTCATTCCAATTGAATTGTCAAGCAAGGATGATTATATATTCATGGATTGGGTATATTTTTATATCACTAAAATAGAGGATCAAGGATGTACTAGAATTTATTGCATCAATAGAGGGATGTTTGACATGCATGCTTGGAAGGAGACACCTTATGACACAACCCTATGGATGGTATATTTTTCTCCAGAAGAGGTGGCTGATCAAATTCCATATGGATAAGCAAATAAAATTCTATTCATCCATTGATTGGGTGGATAGAAACATCTTTGGAATGAAGACCTTGGGAGGTAAAGAATTTTATTTCTGTAATAAATTTTTTGTTGTGACTGACATTGTCTTGACATGTGAACAGAAACAAATATTTAATTTGCAGCCATTGGATACCTTCCATACACATGCAAATGAGGTGAATTCTATTTTTTTTTCTGCTTGAGGACTGTGCAAACAATTTTGATGAGAACCAAGCACTTGGCCTTTTCCAGAAAAAAACTGGAATTGTTTTTTGGAAAGAGTCTCTTCCCAATGGGAGGGTCAGATGAGGATGATTGGGAAACCATAATTTGGGTGGATGAATATTGTAGGGTTATGATCCAAATTTCTACCCACTTTTATTTCAGCCTCATCAAGTGAGAATGAAAATTGGGAGAAGGAATTTTCCTTGTTGATGCAACAGTTAGAGCTGGAGGCTTTCCTAGGTGTTCTTGATGACTTGTGGAATGCACCATCACCCTCCCGTCAGTCACATAGGAACATATGGCTGTCACTTGATTCCATTCAAACACATGTGGATTGGGTGGAAGATTACATGTCACACATGGATTCTTCTTGCAGAAAAATTTCTGCACATGATCAATGGAAGACAAATAAGTAAGAAAACTTCCAAGAGAAGTTGTTGAGGAAAATATATTGCACGCATTTGGATAGATGCTTGCATTATTTGACCAGTGGTAGATATTTGATCCATTGGAAGTGTTCACATGGACCTTTTAGTAAGAGTGTTAGTACCTTATTAGGTGGGATGAAGGGACACTTATTTGTTTTTCCTGCTTGCATTTTTGGAGATGATTGTGATGCATCATCTTATTGTGAGCAGTTTGGGAATCCTTGTTGATTGGATGATTCCTATACTCATTGGGGTTGGACATGGGACTCACACCTATGTATTTGCAGCAACATAATTGTGAGATTCAATGCTGATGTGCATCAAGCACATAAGGAAATTTATATTGGGTGGGGAAATCTGATAGATTTCCAACTTTGCATTGAGAATTTCCAGTTTTCGGTGCAGTGGTATGATTTCCATAGCATGAATGTCATTTCATGTGATGATAAATTTGTATGGTGGATTCTAATGTTTGGATACTTACAGTTGAGGAAATGTGATCCAGGCATAAATTGGTCTGATAAGTTGTGTGGGAAGGCATTCTGACTAAAGGGGGTGCAATGGAAGCAATGGGACCCTGGAATTGCTTGTTTTGGAGAAACTTTACAGGCTGGCTTCATGGAGAAAGTCAACCTTTTAGCACAATGGATTCATGCTCCAGTTCTCCTACATGATGAACAAATTTACAGCACTCTGGAGTGCTTCTGCTTGAGGACAAGCATATTTGGGAGGGGAGGACTGTCATGTCCCCATATTTTGGGACATTAAAAGTGTTGGCCATGATTAAATTCCTAGGGGCTCAATTGACATTAATTATTATTCCTAGGAAAAATATTGCTAATAATTTTTCTAAGGCGTTTATTTAATTTTATTTCAGCAATTTTATTTATTATGAACAATAATGATGTGGAATTAAGGCTACCATGTTAGGAGGACGCATTGGGAAAATCTAGTTAACTTGCCTTGGTGAAAATAAGAAAGTCCATGACAAAAGCAAGCAGGAGAATAAAGGGAAGTTGTCTAAAAGTAGAAAAAGTAGACAGAGGTAAAAGAAGGAAAGTATTTCAAAGGGGAGGGTACAGTTTCCTCTTATGGAGCTCAAAAAATCTGTAAGAGAAAAGTAGGAAAGTTTTTGAAGGAAAGAAAAAGTTTCCTTATGACCCAAGAAAAGCAGAAAGTTGTCATAACTCAAAAGAGGAAGCTTTTGACTAAGGGAGGGCACAGTTTCTAATTGTGAAGGATGATTTGGACTTGGAAACAATTCCACATGGTCCTACTTCCCTAATTTCCCAAAAGGGGCACTTTTGTGGCTAGGGTTNTTGACTTGCTCTCACAGGTCACCATTGGCCTCAACTTACTAAGTAGGTCATCCATAATTCTATAGAAGATGAATTTCAACCCATTTTCAGTTTGGTTGATGATTTTATTGCTGATTGCTTATGTGAGCATTAATTCTGAGTGTTGTGCCTCAGACTACTGGGAGATGAGCCCCAACCTTCCATTCCCCTCTCCTTCCATCCCCTTCTCTTCCATTTCAGGTGTGGAGTGCTAGCTTACTGACATTGAAGGATAATAAGAGTTACTTTCATCCTCCATCAAGTTCATATTGAGGTCCATTGAAGACCATCCTTCACCTATGCTCACAACCCGTTGCTGGTCATGTTTCAGGCCTCCTGCTCCTTGTTTTTGGAGCATCCTTGTAATGGTTAGTCACTGATGTAATTTATGTTCTGTAGGGTCATAATATTCTGAAAATTTACATGTATCAGTTCGAAACATCTCTTCCCATAAATATTATTGTCTTATGTTTTGCCTAAAAGGCCTATTTTAGCAATGTATGGGGGAAATTGAATAAAAATGAGTGCTATAAGGAATATGTTAGGTTGTGGAAGTTATTTAATGGATTTTACATATTAAATGAACTGATATTTACCCCTATTACAGTTCTCATGTTTTACAGAAATGCATTTGAGATGATTTAACTGCTTTTCTTAGACCCTAGCTAGATTACTAGCTTTTAATAACTATTTTTGGTAAACTTGATGTAAAACCATTTCTGTTAACTCAATTTGAGATTTGTCAATTCCAGTGGGTCACCAATAGGCCCAAATTACCATATAAAACTCTAGAACCATTTTTATTTTTGGATGTACCACCTTTTTGGATCCTCCTCTACGCAGGGTTTTCCTTGGCCAAAACTACCATAAAACCCCAAATTCATCCAAAAATTCTTAGAACCTTACAAAATATTTGAAACTTGTATAAAACCTTTAGTTATGCTATATTAAGGCTGGAAAAACCATTTTCAAGTTTCCAGAAGCCCCTGGTTAAAACAGACCGAACTACCCTCCTCAGTTTCAGGGTTTGGCTGCCCAGAAGCGTGGTAGTAGGTTTTCGCGGAGCAGATTATAAACCCTAAATGGAACCAGATATAAATGTGATAGGGGATAGGTAATTCCATTTCTAATTGTATTTGTTTGCTTCCCACTGCTCGCTCCTTTTTCCTGCAAAATTTCCCAGAATAAACCCCTTATTTGCCCAGCCTGAGAAGTCATTGTGTAAATTAATTCAATTTCAGAAATTTTAATATAATTTACAGAATTGAAGAGTGTTAATGTATGTACACCAGACTTAGGAAATTACAGATTCATACGATGATCGGATTTAGCGAAGTAAATTTGATAAATGGTCACAACCTTCCCATCATGGGGAAAATACATCACTTGAAATAGTGGGGACACTACAACTTTCATGGCATAAAAATAATTTCTACCAAGGAGCATATTAAAATATAAGGGACCTTATATTACCATAACATTGATGCAGAAATTTTTCCCTCCTAAAGTGATGGACAAATGGCAAAGGATCCCTAAAGGTGTAGTAGGTCTTCGATTAAAATCCAATATGTGATCGGTGGCTGGAACAAGCAGAGGAGAACCTATGGATTTCCAAGCAGTAGAGGATAGAATATTCATAGAATCCCCTTCATCAAAAATAGTGTGGAGTATACTCTTAGCGGCAACTTGCACAGATATCTAGAAAGGAACACTTGAATGAAGACGAGATTATGTTAGGTTACTCCAGTCAAAGGAAATAACCTCACTACCTAGAGAGGGTTCTATCAAAGGAGACAAAATTTACTCTTGCGTAGAGTGATTGGAACTAACTACAAAAACTTCAGTGGGTTTCAGGTCACTCTCAACTAGAAGAGAGGGAGAAGATGAAGACTGTGTCAAAGAGACTACGTCAATCTTAATACTCTCAGATGAAAGAGTGGGATCGATTGGAGATGACATCGACTTGACCACTTTAACCTCACTCTCCAAAGGAAGAGTAGGAAAAACTAACTATTCTTCACTCTCTAAAGAGAGAGTTGGATCGACCAAGGATGGAACTGGATAGACCACTTCAAATTCACTCTTCAAAATAAGAGTGGGATCAACCGAGGTTATAACTGGATCGACCACTTTATCAACCAATGGGATGTTAAGGGACAACTTACGATAACCTATTGGAATCTGTTGTTGAGGAATAGTAATATATTGCAACAACTTTGAAGCTTCATCCATGAAAGGACAAAGTTAAGTAAGGTGCATACCCTTACAAAACAAGCAAGGATATTTGACTTTTCGACTCTTAACCATAGAGTCACTGGTTGATGGGGCATCATCAACATGAAGACCAAAGGCTGATGACATGGGTTGTTGAGAAGCATTGGACCACAATTCTAAAACCAGAGATAGAACATGACAATCTTTAACAAAATGGACACCCTTGCAAAGTATACAAACTAACTTAGGCTTACGAGGTGTTCTTGTGGGAAAATCAATACTCTCAGCACTATGATCAATGGCTAGTGGATTTCCAACATGACGATAAGAGGTTGGAGTTGTGACCTTCTGCTTAGTTTTTTTCTTCTTATCCTTTCTTTTCATCTTCTTCTTAGCCTCTTGTTTACTAACATCAGAGTTTTCAACAAGTAAAGAGGAAGAAAGGGAAGTCGATTCAACATTCGAGGAAGAAGGAGAAGGGTTAACATGAGGTTGATGCTCATGCGGTGAAGGACTGTGATGTGACACAAAAGGTGCATTTGGTATAACAAGATAAGAGAATAACCAAAAAGGAAATCCTATAGTCAATCCAGGAAGACTCAAAGTGGCCATGAAGGGAGGACCAATAGATCCACAAGGGGGAGAAACAAAAGACATACCCTAAAAAGGCATCTCTTGACTGGTGGTCCCAAGAGAGTCTTCCATATTTGAAATCTATAAGAATATTTGAAGTACCACACAAATAAAACACTACTCATGTCTAAAATCAACAAGAAAAATGTGTGAATAGGAGTGGATAAAAATTCAAGATCCTCACTAGATTATCAAGGCTTCACAACTCGCTATATACCGCAAGGTCCAACAGTAAAACATGACAAGGAGGACTGGGATTGTACCCTTTCCTGAATACCCAACTAACTAGATGACACATACAAATTAATATCCCTGAGTGTTGTTATCGATGTATTGTGATGCCAAAACAGCCAAAAGGTTAACTCAGTTGGTCACAGGAATCCTAAGAGGGTCTCCCAATATACACTAGGTATGGGGGAGCTCAAATCCATAGTGGTAGTATGAAGTTGTCTAATGCACAACTGCTCGATAGGATCCTTTTGATATACTACCAAGTACATGAAGTACTTTTCTATATACCCAAAGGTACGTGAAAATCCATTCTATATACCCATTGGTACATGGAAGAACTATAAGCCCTCGGGATGCAGTGCAGGAAAACAATGATAGTTTCCATGCTTAAAGACGTCAAAACACATCTCTAACTTACACACAATTACTAAATTATTTTAATCCTAATATACCGTTATTTTTTATCTTATGCAGTTAAGTGGATGCATGAGGTGCAGACAAGAAATGTAAACGAATGCAAATCCTAGCTACATGACGATCCACATTTATCTTTCGATGAAAGCTACCTAAGTTAGGGAAAGACCTTTCTTTTTAAACCAACATGAACATGAGAAACAAATAAAAGAATAATTTCTTCCTAGAGTGCAATAATTCTAACTTTCTACAATAATAGCCTAAAAAGTGCAATGAAATCAGAGATGCAACAAACCCTAACAATGTACAAAACAAAGTAGCAAAGCACTTCAATTTTTAAATGCATGTATCAAAATGAAACTTGATAGCTAAACTCTTTTCATATCTACAAATAGAAAATGAGAGAATATATACAACACTCCAATCATTCAAAAATAAAAATAAAAAGATGACAAGCATCCAAACAAATCCAAAACACTCAAACATTGCTCCAAATCTACCAAAATGCAACCAAAACTCAATGATTGAGGGTGGAGGAAGGGTTTGGAGGTCAGATCTAACAATATGAACAGATCTAAAAAGATATGTTAATGTGATTAGGGATGGAAAGACTAGACCAACAGGTAGGGGATTGAAATTTCCCTCCATTGAAATTTCCCTCCACAACCAAGTCACTCACTTGAGTATTAAAAAATCCAAAAATCAACAAAATCCACTCCAAACAGAGGTAATGCTAGATCTAAGGGCTCTATGACTATCATAGTAATCCTATAAACCATAATCCATCAACCCAAAACCCAAAAATGAAGGAAAATTGAGCTGATCTCTGAGTTTTGAAGGGTTGCCGCACCTTCCTACACTTTACCAGAGTGCTAGAGAGGGGATGGTGCACTTAGTACACTGGGAAAGAGTGTCAATGGCACACTTACTCTTAAGGGAAAGAGTGCTAGCATGACAGTGGCAGTGACCCCAGGGTAATTTTAAGAATTCTAATATTATAGTAAAGTATAGTATTCTAGGTGATTTTTTTGGATTGAAAAAATATGTTAATAGATAGGTAGGTGAATATTAAATATGAAACATAAATTTAACACTGAAATGTATAAATTTTGGTGAATATTATGGTAAAAAAACATATTTTATGTAAATATAGGCAATATTAGACACCAAATAACGAATTGTTTTTTGAAAAAAACCCAAAAAATAGGCATTTGGAAAAATTTCGCCACTAAAAATTACCCTGAGTGGCACTTTGTGTACACTACCCAGGTGTGCTAGAGGGCCAAAGAGGCTAGATATCCTAAGGGAGAAGGGCTAGGGTTCTAGTACTAATCCCAACAAAAGTCAAGGAGGTCCCATAAAATTTCAAAAGAAAAAATACAAAGGAGGGAGGGTGTCTAGATGCTAGAAAAAGGATTGATGAAGAGACATGAAATCAAATCTATGTTCTCCCCAGTATGCTCTCCAAATTTGTTAGTGGATAAATCTACTCAAGCGGACTCAAACTAGATCTCCCTAGTCCAAGTGGATATAGAACAAATCAAGTACATAATATATCCTACTTTCCTATATCAATCAAGATACAGGATGAAGAGATGAGTACCTTTCCTTAGATATATCAGTATTCTCTTCTTTGTTTCTCCAAGCTCCATGCCTTCAGATATCTAGCTACAAAACCTTATCAAAGGGACATAACAAACAAAGGGTGAAAGCATACATAGATATAAGTTTATCTAAGCTAACAATTAAGGAAGAAATCTATAAATATCATTAACACAATAAATTTTATGGAAAGAGTTTTGTATTACTGTAATTAAGGAAATGCATAGAATTACATAAGGAAAGAACACCACAACCTAGCCTTAACGCTGCAATCTTCCATCCAACAATACAATCCAAACCTCCAAAGGATGATGGTATTCCTCCTAAAGGATGAGATTTTTCCTCCCAAAGGATGATAAGGATCACATAGAAATTCCTCCAGCATAAGAGTACCATAGTCCTTCCTCCCTTCACAATGGAGAGAGGGTTCAATTTATAAGGCTAAAGGGATAGAGTAGGTTGAATATTAAGAGGACAGGTCTAAGGGAAGGCTCCCATTAGGTTAGCGAACCGAATTCCACCTCACCTATAAGCTAGGGATGATCCTCCACCTCATCCACCTTCGAGAAGGGCCTCAAAGCCTCGTTTTTTCCCTCTAACACCCCGGGCACACCATGTTGTAGAAGATAGAGTGCCAGAGAGGGGTTGACACACCTTGCATGAGGAGAAAGAGTACCAGTGGTGCTCCTTGCATGAAGAGAAATAGTTCTAGCAAGGGGTTGGAGCACCTTTCCTCCTTTTAAAGAGTGCCAACCTAGCTAGAGAGGGTAAAATGGGTAGGAACAACCTCAATTTCAATTCAGTTTAGCATAGGGAACTTTAGGGATTAGGCACAAGGTTGACACATGGCTCAAGATGACAAGATTTCAGTGTAACATTATCATCCCATTTTGGTCATGTGGGAGATTCATGATTTGCATGAATTTCATCATCTTCATCTTCCATATCAGAATCAAAAAAATCATAAAGAGAAACATCACTTACATCAGGGTGTGAGCAATCCTTGTCTACTAGCTCGACCTCTTTCATGGGTTATTCTTTGAACTGTACACTTATCTCAATGAATGTTTTCTGAGATGATGGATCAAATACCTTGTATCCATTCACATATTCAAAATATACAACCATCGCGGACTCCTTGCTTTGAGTTTGCAATGATTTTCTCTTCTCTAGAGGAATTATATCCCAAGCATTTGAGCCAAAAACCCCAAAATGAGGAACATTTGGTTTTTGACCTCTTCAAGCCTCAAATGGAGTTTTCTGTTCCAATTCATTGTGTGGAACTCTATTTTTAACATATGTAGCACAATTGATGGCTTCATCCCATATCTTAGGAGACAAATACTTAACCTCCAACATGCATGTGGCCATCTCCTTCAATGCTCTATTCTTGCACTCTGCCAAACCATTTTGTTGTGGTGTGTAAGGCACTGAATGCTGCACTTAAATGTCATTCTCTTCACATAAGTGTTGTAGGTTCTTATTGACATATCCCTTTCCATTATCAGTCCTTAATGCCTTGATCTTTTTCCCACTAAAGTTCTCAATATAAGCTTTCAAAGCTTTGAAGATCTCATACACTTCATATTTTTGCTTAAGGAAAAATGCCCACAAGACCTTGAGAAATCATCTATGAATGTTAATAAATACCTTGAGTTTCCATAGGAGGGTGTGGTAAGAGGTCCTATAAAATAGAATGGATCAATTCAAGCACTTGGACAACCCTTCTTTCCTTCCCCTTGTCATACTTGTGCTCTGCATGTTTCCCAACAATGTATCCCCTGCATGTTCCTTTGGAAAATGTGATGCTTGGAAGTCTTTCAACCATGTTTTATTTACTTAAATCTTGAAGATATATGTATTTGAGGTTTCCAAACCTCTCATGCCATATCTTGCTAGTCTCATTGGTATGTGACAGGAGCAAATTCCCTAAGGAGTAAGGAATAAAGTGTGAAAATTTGTACATTCTTGACTCATGATCTGCAATACCCATTGCAACAACTTTGGCTGTATAAATTTCTGATATTTCCACATCATATTGAGTGAATGTTACTCTCTTAGACAAACCTGTATGTGTCATTTGATAGACAGAGAGTAGGTTTGCTACGAGATCAGGCACATACAACACATTGTTGAAGTACCCATTATCAATATTGATCCTTCCAATCCCCTTGTTTGGGATCTTAAAGTCATCACCCATGAGGATGGAAGGACCAATGTATGGATTTAGGGCTGAGAAGGAGTCTTATGTAGAATCCATGTTCCTTGAGGCACCTAAATCTATGAGAAAGGAGGAAGAGCTAGAAGATCCTGCAACTAGTGCATGGCATCTCTCCTTGTTTTCAAAATTCGAACCTCCATCTTTCTTCCTTGCACCATCTAGAAGAGGAATGTTCTTCTTCTAAAGGAGTTGTTCCATCATATCAATGGTTTTCTTCATGCATGCACTCTCTAGATTCCAACCTTTGTGATGGTAAGTGCATTTGGTCTTCTCTTTCTTCTTTCCTTTGTCCTTGCTAGGATTTGAACCCCCATAAGAAGATTTGGGCTTCTCCTACTTCTTCTTCTCTTGTTGCTTCAAATCCTTGGGATTCTTCTTTCCCTTTGTTTGATTTGAAACACCAGCAGAAAGGGATTAATCCTTGGTGGATTTGATGGTACCCATTTGAAGCAAATTATCTTGTTCTTGAGTCAAATACTCCATGAAGTCTGCCAAAGTTGGAATTCTCCAATTTCAAACTGTCATCTTACCTAAGTGGAATGTCAACACAAACACTAAATATTTAGGACCTAATTTTGAAAGTATGGAAAAATTAGTTCTTCTTCCTTTTTTTTCAATGCCATATTGTTTCACCTGAAGAACCAAGGATTTAAATTTGGTGAAGAAATATTGGATCATCTCAAAGTGAGTTCGACATAAAGTGATAAACTCATTTTCAAGCTGGTGGCCTATTAGCTCATCAGTCTTTCGAAACAATGACTTGATCTTGAGCCACACTTCATTTGGTGTTGTAATATTGTCTACATGAAATAGTAGACCCCTTGATATACTGAGACAAAGCATCCCAAACGCTTCATCCAATCTATTAAAATAATTAGAGTTCTCAATGGATAAGTTTGACTCTTTTTTTCCCCATGGTAACTCTGTAGAGACCTTTCGATCTCAACTGGATCACCATCTCGATCTTCCACTCAAAATGGTTGAATGCAGTGAGCAAGATAACATGAGAATGCTCCATTTATTGTTGTGCACTGAGTGACAAAGAACACCCGAACAACCTACAATACAAACTCTCAATCTACTGGAGGAGACCCTACATTGCAATTCGAACCCTATGAACTCTCTGAATTCAATTTGCATCTCCAAATATATTTGATACCATGTGAAAATCTGGTTCATAGAAAGATCTAGAAGCTAAGAGAATCCTCACAAGAAAAGAATTTAACAATACATGAATAAAACAATGTAAAAGAGAAAAATTAACACATAGATATGGTGCCAACAACTGATTTTTCTATTACAGTCTAACCTGTAAATATGTCTAGAACATGGTTATATTAAAATAGGATAAAATCATTAGCCTTTGGAGGAAAATTGGTGGCATACATGTGGAAGGATTAGATTGCACCTCAAACCTCCCTAGGTGGACCAATAAGCTTCCAAACCACCTCAAACAGTTAGTAATGTCCATGTGAATGTTGGGGTGGCATGCTTGGTCATAAATAAGGGTCAGGTAGGTGTGTTGGAGTGCATGGGTGAGTGGGAGTGGCTCTAGGAAGAAATAAATGGTCCAAAATAGATAAAAACACTCAAAAACAATGCAAGGGTTCCTCTGGTCAAACCAGATCCATGATTTAAGGAGTGAGAGCACCCCAAGGGACCAAAAATGTCATTAATGGGGGTACTCATGCTCTTAGTTGACCAAAATGTCTGTGTTGGGTGTAATTAATGGTCCAAACCCCCCAATAACCTTAAGAAACCATCATAGCCAATGTTTGGACTATGCAAATAAGTGAAAACGAATGTAAGTATGGTATTAGGTGGTATGTGACTATGGTACTAGGTGGTATGGTGTTCTAACACAAATTTTTAAAATTATGGAATTGTATGAAATTTATTTCAACAATAAGGGGATTATTTCAAAATTAATTTGAAATTACTCTTGTCCCCTTATCGATCACTTAATAGAATCCAAACTCCAAAGAAGTATTTATAATTTATGCTTGTAAGTGTAGATTATTGGCCCATATAGCTTTGGTGTTACAACCAAAAGATTTGAAACCATTATGTAACATCTCCTTTCCTCAATCCGACCAATGAGAGGGGATATTATCTAAATTTGGGATTTTAAAATTCACACGATGGCCATGTTACAAAATCACAACAATCAAAATATGTTGCAGATGCATGATAAAAATACACGGTGAAAATAAAATCCATCCATACACACAACACATGCATTTACAAGCATAATTATCACAACCATAATAATTAAATCATTTCACATCAAAGACATGAGATTACTAACCTTTAATAAAGAAAATCCAAGGAACTAGCTATGTAAGAGTGATTTTCTACCCAGCCGTATAAACTTTGTCCAATATTTACTCTTTCTACTAAGATTCCACCCCCAATATGGGTTGTGAGGCCACCAAGGTGAAGGAAACACCTACATGCTTCTCTCTCTCATCCCAAAACCCATTATGCTCTGTATGCTTGGCCAAATTATCCTCCATAGATCTACATAGATCTCACTCATCCATCACAACCATGGAAATCCTTCCAAATAACCCACACAATCCAAGGGATTCCCCTTCATCGATCCACAATTCCCTCAAGAAATCCAAACCTTATTGTCCTTACCATCATTTGCAGTAAGACTCCAATCTATTGTATGTTGTTGGAGAATCTCCTACAACATAAATTATCACTTCTCAAGCATCTGCAAGTAGCAAAAATCAATAATTAAGGTTTCCTAGATTTCCCAACCTCTTTTCTCACCTAAATCCATCTATTTTCTCTTAAAATCTATAGCACTGCCTCTAAATTCGAATTTCTAGGTGATAAACACAACTTGGTAATGGTCATGAACAACATTAGGAAGCTCTACATAGTGTAGAAATCAACATGAGAGAATGATAGAATGAGTTTTAACTCCAAGGGATATGAGATGACGATGAAAACACATTGTTAGAAAAATAGGATCACAGAGCAATAACAATTAAACAATTAAACAAGATGCAAATATTAAACAAATTACAAGAAAGACACAGATATAACGTGGTCCACCCAAGATGGGATACGTCCACACAGAAATTGCCAGTCCTTTATTTTTATACCATCTAGAAAAATGAAGGGATACAACCTACAACAACCCCACTGCAATTCCTCTTTACTCTCTCACAATCTCTCTCACACAATCACAGAGATTGTTTAACAATGCTACAAGACAATAAACATATGTATTACGATGCAAGTTTTATTTTATAGCGGAATTACCATGGGAAAATACTACGGGTCACCCAATACCATGGGTCCACAAACTGTTGGCCAACAAAAATCCCAAAAAAATTATTTCGGGGGCTTATCCCATGAATCCCCTTTCTCGGTTGCGCTTCCCTCGAACCCTCGCTGGCCCCCGTACGCCCAAACTGGGACAAGTGTACAGTAAGACTGGGTACAAACACAATTGAACAATAACATATCTAAATCTGGAAGAGCTGGCTCCACAACCAACACACATCTAACATAGCTTCTAACTACAGAAGAAAATAACTTCCGACAGTTGACATAACTTCCACAAAAGTGCATCATACTCATGCCTCAATAACTACAGAAGTTGCTTTTCCCACCAACCTCACACATGCATTCAATGATTGGATTTAACATTCAAAAGAGGGTAATTGGCTCATTTAAAGCGCATGGAAGCAATTAGATGAGTTTTGAGGTTGACACTTGAAAGAAAAGGATTTAGTCTCCCATAGGCTCCATTTCCTCTTTCCCTATAGTGGAATCACAATCCCTCTAGTGCTCTTTACACAACCATCTTGGACCATTTTATTATTTTCCAACATAATATTTACATATATTTTGAATTGGCATGAGAAGCCAACCGCACGGTCTAAATAAAAATATTTGCATCACACACACACACACATAATTTTGATTAAGTACATTCCAATTCAAAACTAGGGGTGTTACATTATACTACTACTTCATCTACATGTCTCTCATACTTTATTGGAATAGTTGTAGTAGGGATAGTTGCAAAAATGTTTCTTTTTCCATGTAGTTTGAGCATGAAGAGGACAACCTTCTCGATTCATGAAATCAATAAGTTATTTAGCATTAATTAAAGATAACTTGGAGGATAATAGGTATGACCTTTGGAATTTTGAAGGATTGGTCTATAAATATTTTGATGATGTTGAGGTCTATACTAGTAAACTATGCATCTATTCCACATGTATGGTGAACAAAGAAAACACAATGATCACAAAATTTAAGGGGTCCAACATCACACAACAATATAGTATGTATGCCATATTATAATTGACATTACAAACTAATAGAAAAATTCTTGACCCTAGCTCAGAGAATGAATGATGTATGGATGAGGTATTGCTCGCATTTTTAACCTTCTAAAAAATGCTATAGAAATTGAATATGTTTGGCTTCTAATATCAACAATGAAGATTAAGGTTTCTCTCTTCACTCACATTTGTAGTGAAAGAAATGCTCTCCCACTTATGAAGGGGAAATAGTTGTGTAAGGGTTGATTTTTGTGACTTGCTTACAATGTTCTTGGGTTGCAATGGTTCCATATGAACATGATTTCCTGTTACACTCATTCCATGTAGAAGAGATAAATGAACTTTGTTTCTTTTAGAGATAACCTATTGTTTTGGATATTGCATTATAGATTTGCTATTATGTAATCACCCATGATTGTCAGGTACATGTTTGAGGTGAGACCACGGGGTCCTATGGGATTCTTAGGATTTCCTATGCTAATGAATAATATTAAAGGATATACATTTATATGTAGGGTTTCTTTATCCGAATGCAAATGAACTTGTGAATGTACACATATTTCATTTGTTGTGTTTCCACCAGTCACATGGAATGGAACCATGTACTTGATGCGAACTAATATTGCGGGTGTATATAACTCATAAACTGAAGGTGAAAAAATATGACATGTAAATTCCAACCTAGAAAATAGCCAAGATGGAAAAGGATGCATAAGTATTGTTATGCAGTGTAACAAGATTTCAAATGAATGTTGCTTAACTTCATCTTGGGTTACAAAAACATTATTTGAGTTAGAAAGAAAACTATGTCGATTTAGTGTTCATGAATTTAATGAACAAAGGGGATTTGATTTAGATGAGCACTAATAGTATGTCGTCCAACAAATTGTAAGATGATCAAATTCGTAATAGCACCTTATAGTCTTTTATAGTCTCATATAGTTTAGAGAAACGTTATATTGTGTCGTAGCTAAACATAGTAGTTTATTTATATTTATATTTATATTTATTTACAAAGAGTAATTTATGTTTATATATATTTATAATCTAAGGATAAATTTGATTTTAGATGTCTTTTAAGTTATAGGTTTTTATGTCGTATATATATTGTAAGTTTCTGAGGTGTATCTTTTTGCGTACTAGTCAAGGTATAACTTCAACATTATATCTTGATGGTAGTTATACTAAGATGTTGGTGTTATAGTGCCCATATAAACATCAGTACAACTCTATCATAGTTAACCATAACGCCATTATTTAAAATCCCCACATGTTTAGTGGTATGGTAGATGATATTTATCTTCCTCATCTATTATCCAAGTCCAGAAGGAAGTGGCGAATATTTTAGGTATTAAAGATGCTTAAGGTCATTAGATTAAGAAACGTTTATGAGTGTGATGTAGGAACATAATACTTAAAAACAATAAAATTTTACCACTTATTATAGCTTTGTTTGAAGATAAAGTTGCTCCTCTAACCTAATGTGCTACTCAACGAATATGAAAAACAACATATATTAATAGTAAATAAAATTATTCATATAACATGGGCTTGAGGTTACTTTGATGAGGCCTCCCTAAATGAATCACAAGTCCTTAGTGGGTTATCTTCATAAATGATTAACACATTCTCAAGTTCAAGGGTAGTGGGGGTTATCTCCATAAATGATTCACATTCTCAAGTTCAAGGGAGGGCCACTCACTAGGCCAGTGATCCTATAGATAACTCTTAACTCTTATGCTTTTTGCAATGTGTAACAAATATTCAAATATTTGGTTGGTGATTACGTTGTCGTGATAAATTGGATGTTTGGTTTTAATGCTTTTTATTTAAAATTATTTATTTATTTTTAATGGAAATGTTTTTAAATATATTATTACGTGATGTATTGTACTAAATAGCAATCGGAAAATAGCGTATGGTAAAAAAAAAGAAAAATAACGTATGGAAAAAAAAGAGGAAAAGAAAAGGAGCGTCTCTTGAAAATGATCAACTTTCTTTTTACTAATTTATTGGTCTCTACTAGATAATTGGGACGAGTCTATAAGTGAGAGTTACTTTATTTTTTTTTGTCTTAAAAGAAGTGATATTTGTGCATCCTATTATTCTTTGCAAATTTTATTAAATATTACTATATTACTATTTTTTAATGTAATCTTATTTGGATGGGATATATTTGTGCATCCTATTATTTTTTGCAAATTTTATTAAATATTAATATATTACTATTTTTAAATGTAACCTTATTTGGATGGGATTTTGAAATAGCAAAATCCATAATTTTATTGTACTTTTAAATATTAAAGTGAATATGAAGGGATGTTTTTGAAAAAGACTTTGTAATCTAAATGAATAAATACTTGAATTGTATATATATATATAATTATATATAATTATAATTAAAAATATATATATATAATTATAATAATAATTTATTTGACCTCTATCAATGGCTTCTCGATGAATTCCCAAACTTGTAGTTCGCATTTTATGAATGAGCCATGTGACATGTAAGAAACATGCCTATAAAACGTATATGCACTACTTTTAAATATATATGTGAAATTCATCACATGATCTTTCGGGGTATATATATATATAGATATTTTTATTCGTTCCATGATAATTATATACTCCGAAGAATTAGGTTTATCTAGATGTTTTGTTTGTAATAGTACTTGGTGCAGTTTCTATACAGCATTACGTGGCAAATGAAATATTTCATTTTCATTTAGTTAGTAAAAAAGAGATTAGTTTTGTGTTCCCACCAACCAAACCAAAACCGGCACTTCCCACCAATCACATCACAAGGTAATGAATGATGTTGACTATTTGGTTCCATAAATTAATATGAGATATGTATTGGAATTTGGTAGTTTGGTCAATGGCCGGGAATCCCCACTGCGATGAGATCTCGTGGATTACGTGGTTGGGAAAAGGACCCCAGATTCAGACTCCTCATCATCCCATCTCTACTTTCCGGTGGGAACTACCAGTCCACTCAAATATTTTCTCACCAACTCAGTCAAAAATAATTCCTTATCACCCACCTACTTACAACTTTCTAACAACTACATTATTTCCTGCAACTTATATTCATCCAAACCATTCTCATGATTCTAGTTTTAGATTTACCCTTCTCTTCTGCTAATTGCTAATTGCCTGTCTGACTAGTTCTGTTCACCTGCATTGAGCGGCACTGGTCCAACCTGTTACCTGCCTAATTAAAAGATCTATCAAATCTGGAGATGGGTAGATCTCCATGCTGTGAGAAGGCTCATACCAACAAGGGGGCCTGGACAAAGGAAGAAGATGAAAAGCTTGTTGCCTACATTCAAGCCCATGGAGAAGGCTGTTGGCGTTCCCTCCCCAAGGCTGCAGGTAATTATATATACTGAAACTGACCTTCATCCCAGATCAATGTAGAGCAGACATCAGTTTGGATGGTGGAACATTCCTTTGCAATCTGTTCATGTCAATTGGATATGATAAGAAGATAATTCATAATATTTCATTGTAAAGAAATGTTGTTGTTGTTGTTATTCATTATCTATTTCAATTTTTTTTAAATGAAGTTTCTCACCAATCTAGCCTGGTCCATCATCAGAAAAAGATAAAGATGAAACATCATCAAACTAGAAGAAAAAATCTAATATGGTTCATCATTAAAGAAGAAGAAAGATAAAGATAAAAAGATAAAAGAAAAAGAAGAAGGTAAAGATGAACATTTAGCCAATGTCAAATGCCTGAATGGTTGTTTTTTCACAAAATATTGATCTAATTTAGATTATTGCTTGCAGGGCTGCTACGTTGTGGGAAAAGTTGCAGGTTGAGATGGATAAATTATCTGCGTCCTGATCTGAAGAGAGGGAATTTTTCTGAAGAAGAAGATGAGCTCATAATCAAACTTCATGGTCTCTTGGGAAACAGGTACATTGTTGATTAACTTATTATGATCTTGGGATTATTAAATATGGATGACCAGGGCTGCTTTATATCTATATATTGAATTTGCTTTTTCTGTTTGGCAGATGGTCTCTGATTGCAGGCAGGCTTCCAGGACGCACAGATAACGAGATAAAGAATTACTGGAACACGCATATAAAGAGAAAGCTAATGAACCGGGGATTGGATCCGCAAACCCATCGCCCGCTGTTATCATATGAACAGCCTGGGAAACCATCATCAGATCAGAGTAAACCGAAGCCACCGGAAATGGCCGATTTTTTCCAGTGCCAGTCAGAGACTTCTTTTGAGCAGCCAGGCTCCGATGGTGGCAGCGACGGCCATGAAAATCATCCAGCCCTTGATCTTCAGCTGTCCATCACTCTACCTTTATTGTTAGATAGAGCCGTGGAATCCAAGGAATCGATGACCACACACCAACAACTTAACGATGAGAACAAGCCATTAAAGGCAGTGGTATGCTGTCATTTAGGGTTGCAAAACACTGGTAAATGCTGCGGTTTGTAAAGATTTTGGCTACCTGAGGAGCTCTAGCTCAGCTATGGTGTCCAGGAATCAGTTAGAAATTTGATTTGTTTTCTGTAAGTGATCGAATTACATCCATATGCAGTGTTGGGACGAAGGCAACAGTACAGATCCCTGTAATATATAATATACAAATTCAGATTTCTGGGATCTGGAGGGTTCGTGAGGTTATAACTACTTAATTTTCGGCCTGACACTGATTAGGGATAATTTGATCGGTGCTAATAGCTGATACGAGCGGATGAACGATACAATCTGGGTGTGGTATTACTTGTTATTATCCTTTCGTTTGGATGTGGGTATAATATGATTGGATTGCAGGTGGAAGGTACCATGTATGTTAATTATTACCATCGTTTTTGAAATCAGAGATAATTATATTCAAATTGTAAAGAGATGCAAATATATATATATATATACGTTTGGGTTTTAGGTCATTGTAGTCTCTCTCTAGTTCATATATATTTAGACCTAATTTTGATCTGTGAATAAATACAGTGGATTCTCTTCATATATATTCAGACCAAATTTTGATCAGTGAAGAAATACAGCGGTGGATTCAGATGCATTATTCAAATTTTTTTTCTCCAGTATTTCGATTCCCTAACTTAATTTTGTTAATCGTATCTCTCTATAATAAGCAGTAAGCAGTTACAGGGACCAACAAAAGTTGTAATGCAATACGTTTCTGGATGAAATTTGAAAATCCCTTGAAATCTGTAAGTTGGTTGATGGATATCTGAGTATTGATACGTTTTTTCCGATTAATCTGGCCCCTCAATTAGCGAAAACAAGATCCCCATTGCACGCCTGTTGGCTACGTACCTTCCAGGGTTTTCGTTGCTGGAAGTACAAATTGTTCTTCAATTCTATTAACCAGTTTCTAATGTTTGTTTCTCTTCATGAGGTTATTGCATTCTACTGTTATTCGATTATTTCCATTATGTCAGCATTTGTTTGTGCCGATATTTCCATGATTTCCTTTTTTTCTATTGAGAATAATTTTACTTAAAGTAACAATGTGGCCAGAATTTGAGCAACGAAAGCGACTGAAAAATATTTATGATGAAGTAAAAATCAATGATCCATTGCCACCTTTTAAACGTTTGAGATTGCGGTTGGGAATAATCTAATGATTGCAGAGCACCCACATGGAAGAAAACTATACACACTAAATGTGGCTCAGTCTTGAAGTGACATAAACACACCATTATGGAAGAAAACAATTCACACTAAATGCGGCTGAGCCTTGAAGTGACATAAACACACGGCGAGCAATACTTGTTAGGGTATGGAGCATTTAATGCGACGGCGGTCGCACTGTCCGCCGTCGGATTGCTCTTTGGAACGGATCCGACGGCGGACAGTGCGACCGCCGTGGCATTAAATGCTTAAACACACCATCATGGAATACGTGGAACCTTTGGCAACAATATCTTTGTTTTGAGTGTATGAAATAGTACATCTCCTTTATAAATCTATCACCAAGCTATGCAAAAGCAAGAGCAGAACCACTGCTCTTAATTTTAATGAGCACAAGGGCTATTCTTAATTTTAATGAGAAGGGTATATATTTATGTTGTTTTTTATGATAAAAGGTTATAAAAACTTTAAATTTTGGTATAGCAAATGGTTGAGAGTGGTTTCGTTTGCTTGGCCGCTCAAAATCAAAATCCGTCTCGTGATTTTGAGGGCTTAGCTGCCCCTGGATCCTGGTTTCTAAGACCAAAGGTTTGCCCAACAAGTCACAAGGCACTTAACCAACAACCAAAAAAAAATTATAAAAACATTTGTATTTTAATTGATAATAATAAATTAAATTTATTTTTTATTAAAAAATATTAATTAAAATAATACATTTTTAATCAAATTATTCAACTAAAAACCATTTTCAAATTAAATCATTTAACTAAAAGAACTTTTCTTAACAAAATAATGCATTTTTCAATCATTTTTTAATAAAAAAATTTCAATCAATTTTTTCAACTAAAAAAAATGATAAATCCACACTACAATTACATGATACAACTTGTATAGAAGTGACATATAAACATTCAAACAATGAATTCAACACATTGAAAAAATAGGGAACAAAATTAAATGAAATAAGCATCTACCTTGAATTCATGACTAGGTAAAAATGAAGAGATAATCCAGAATGTCATCAAAATGATTAACAACAACCACACCACCATTGGATTCTGGTGGAGGTTGTTTTTAATTCATATCCTCTATGGTTGTCATGATTAGCAAATTCAACAACCTGCTCTAGTGTGCATCCTCTCTTGGAAAAAAGAAAACACATTCCACAAAACTTACAAACGAAACCCTTTAAAAAATGTCACAACTCAAAATACCACAAATTAAAAAACGCCTCGGCAGGTTTTCAACCGGACCATCCTGAAAAACCACAATATGAAAAGGGCGAGCGAAAAGATTATTGCCCAAAACCCAAAGATGAACTTCCATGATAAGTCTTCCATGAGCTTCGTCCTTAAAAATTGTTTCTACCTTGGAAAAAGGTTAATGGTTTTTTACAACAAACTCTATAATACTTATAGCTTTCTTTGATAAGGAGTCTGGTGTTGAGTTGAATTTCCTAGAAATCCCTTGTCCTGTTCATCCAGAGAAGACACCTGAGGTTATAATTTCCATCACCCCAATCTTATTTCTTAAAGATATACCTTTCCAAAAAAACACATGTTATTTTTTAAAGATATACCATTCAACATGTTATTCCATTAATCATATCATTGTAAGTGAAGAAATCAAAGAACATAATTATGGCAATGGTTCATATTAAATGAATTTTTTAATAAAAAGAGTTTCTTAATAGATAAATACATAAATAACATTTACATTCATGTTTGCTTGAATGTGCCTACATAAACAATAATGATCAATGCATCCAACATAGCCTCAACAAGTATTTCATGATTTCAGACTAAGGGGTTAATTTGAATAGCTGAACATGCTAGAAATCAATTCAAATCCAATTTAAATCTTTATGGTTTATTTACAATTTAAATCAAACCTGATTGATCCAAAATTAATTATATATATATATATATAAACCTCAAAATATTATACTCCAATTAGGCTATAGCCCAAACACAAACCTTATTCATCCAAACTACACTATATCCCAAACACAAGAATATTATGAGAGCATTCTTATTGCAAAATATTATGTTAATTTTCGAAGTCAGAGACACATATCAATTTATACCTTCACCGTTCAATTTACATTCATATCAGGTCTTGATTCAAAGGAAAAAATCCATGTAGTGTTATACACACCGCCATGGTTTTGTAGAGGAGAGGTTGGAATCCAACTCCATGACTTTGCAGTTAAAATGTAAAGGACCACTTCCATGTTTTCACGGCCACTAAAGCACAGACAATCCTCAAATGAAAATTTACACCCTCACACATTCTCCTTACATCCTCACACATCAATGGATGAATCCTTGCAATCTCTCACCATGATACATTGAAGCGAGAGTCCACCTTTACATTCACCCAAAAATCTATAGCATGAGAGATCTAATGATCCATGCAATGTAGCACTACTAGATCTGAATGAGTACAAAAAGTAATGCTTCTTTTTCTACCCTTGAATTTGGGCGCTTCAATCCCCTGCCTCTCTCAACACACACAGAAGAACCATACATCCATTTATTCCACAGTATCAAAACCATTATTATTATAGTTTAATTTAATGCTAACTATCCATTGGAAGCAAAATCAGTTAACAAATCATTGGCCTCTCTGCAAGACTTCTTGTACTATTTTCCCTCAGCACCATAACTATTAAGTATATATTTTACAGGAAAAAATCAAAACAAATTTAAAGCTCTGCAGGTTGTTAATGTTGCTAACTTTCACCGGCAACTTCGGTAATGACTTGTATATGTACATTCCTCCCAGCTCACACAGGTGAGGTTAATGCATTTAATAAACTTATGGCTCAGGTGGATTAATATATGGGAAATCCCATCCCATCTAATAACGCTGACCCTTAAATGCCAACTACTCATAGCCAGTAAAGTTAATGTTTGACGGGAAGTTTGTGAGACGACCCTTCGAATGAAATTTAATCCTAATTTGCAATTTTTTTTAAATGTCAAAAACAAAAATTAACATTTTTTGACGTACATTTTTTTCAACTGTACTTTTGGGACGGTTAGGGACCCCTTTGACGGGTTGTGGCAGGTTCAATTTTGAACCCTGTATGGAATGAAACATATACATATAAAATAAAATCAAGGGAGTAAAGGGTGGTGATCAATATTTAGAATGAAGAAATCTATTTAATCAATTTATTCAATTAAAAAAAATTGATAAATCCACATTACAATTACATGATACGAGTTGCATATAAGTGACATATAAACATTCAAACACTAAATTCAACACATTGAAAAAATAGGAAAAAAAAGTAAATGAAATAAGCATCTACCTTGAATTCATGACTGAACAGAAATCAAGAGATAATTCAGAATTTCATCAAAATGATTAACAACAGCCACACCACCATTGGATTCTGGTCAAGGTTGTTTTTAATTCATATTCTCTATGGTTTTCATTAGCATATTCAGACGGATAACAACCTGCTCTAGTGTGTGTCGTCTCTTGGAAAAAAGAAAATAGATTCCACAAAACGCACAGACAAAACCCTTTCAAAAATGTCGCAACTCAAAATCCCACAAATAAAAAAAACACCTTGGCAGGATTTTAATTGGGCCATCCCAAAAAACCACAATATGAAAAGGGAGAGTGAAGATATTATCGTCAAAAACCCAAAAAGGAACTTCCTTGATTAGTCTTCCATGAGCTTTGTCCTTAAAAACTCCTTCTACCTTGGAAAAATATTAATGGTTTTTGACAACAAACTCTAATACTTGTAACTTTCTTTGATAAGGAGCTTGGTGTTGAGTTGAATTTCCTAGAAATCCCTTGTCATGTTCATCCAAAGAAGACACCTCAGGTTACAATTCCATCAGCCCAATCTTATTTCTTAAAGATATACCTTTCCAAAAAAACACTTGTTATTTTTTAAAGATATACCATTCAACATGTTATTACATCAATCATATCATTGTAAGTGAAGAAATTAAAGAACACAATGATGGAAATAGTTCATATTAAATGATTTTTTTAATAAAAAGAGTTTCTTAATAGATAAATCCAGAAATAACATTTCCAATCTTGTTGAATATGCCTACATAAACAATAATGATCAACGTGTCCAAAACATAGCCTCAATAGGGATTTCATGATTTCAGACTAAGGGATTAATTTGAATAGCTGAACATTCTTGAAATCAATTCAAATCCAATTTAAATATCTATGGTTTATCTACAGATTTTCAAATTTGCAAACCTGATTGATCCAAAATTAATTATATATACAAGCTCAAAAAAAACTACTCCAATTAGGCTATAGCCCAAACACAAACCTGATTCAACCAAATATATATTTTGCAATAAGAATTCTCTCATAATATTCTTGTGTTTCGGCTATAGTTGTTTGGGCTATAGTCTAGTTGGAATAGATTGT
>LPNX010273490.1:74795-119182 GCA_001517045.1 Pseudotsuga menziesii
TTAATTTTCGAAGTCGGAGACACATATGAATGTAGACATTTACCGTTCAATTTACATTGATATCAGGACTTGCTTCAAAGGAATAAATCCATGTAGTTTTATACACACCACTGTGGTTTTGTAGAGGATGGGTCGGAAGCAAACTCCACTATTTTGTAGTTAAAATGTAAATGGCCACTTCCATGTTTTCATGGCTTATGAAGCACAGACAATCCCCTACACCTGCAAACTCAAACTAATTTACACCCTCATACATTATCCTTACATCCTCACACATCAATGGAGGCATCCTTGTAATCTCTCACCACAATACATTGAATTCGGAGTCCACCTTTACATTCAGCCATCAATAATATACCCCTCAAGCATATTCTGAACCCAAAAATCCACTGCATGAGATATTTAATGATCCACACAATGTAGCACTACCATATCTGAATGAGTACAAAAAGTAATGCATCTTTTTCTACCCTTGAATTTTGGCGCTTCAATCAACTGCCTCTCTCGACACACACATAAGCACCATACATCCATTTATTCCACAGTATTAAAACCATTATTACTATAGTTTAATTTAATGCTAGCCATCAATTGGAAGCAAAATCAACTAACAAATCATTGGCATCCTGCAGAACTTCTTGTACTATTTTCCCTAAGCACCATAATTGCTAAGTATATATTTTACAGGAAAAAAATCAAAATAAATCTAAAGCTCTGCAGGTTGTTCCTGTTGCTAACTTTGACTGGCAACTTCGTTAATGAACAATATATGTACATTCCTCCCAGCTCACATAGGCGAGGTTAATGCATTTAATAAACTTATGGCTCAAGTGGATTAATAGATGGGAAATCCCATCCCATCTAATAACGATGACCCTTAAATGACAACTATTCATAGTCAACAGAGTTAATGTTTGGCGAGAAGTTTGTGAGATGACCCTTCTAATGAAATTTAATCCTAATTTGCAATTTTTTTTAAATTTTGAAAAAAAATTAACATTTTTTACGTACATTTTTTCAACTGCACTTCTGGGACGGCTAGGGATCTCTTTGACTGGCTGTGACGAGCTCAATTTTGAACCCTATATGGAATGTGACATATACATATAAAATAAAATTAAACAGAGTAAATGGTGGCTATCAATATTTAGAATGAGGCAGTCTATTTAATGTTGCCACAACAAATCTAAGTATAGTTGGATCTTAAGCTATTTGAGATCCAATAACCTCCAACAACTCTTCCACAACATTAAATGAACTGTCCCATGCTAGATGATTTTAGCAGTAAATGGTGTACTTACTTCAATACTTGAGCACATAGTTTACAACACATGTATATCCAACACATACACACATATTTTGTATTTTTTTTCAATACTACAATAAAAGCTCTGAGTGATTGTATTTTTTATACTATGTTTAAAAGGAAGAAAAAAGAAGAGTGAGAAACCTACCTTTCAACCATTCTAGATATTATCCTTTAATAACATTAATCAAGTCTTTATTATAAAGAAAAATATTTTAATTTTAAATAGTAAAATAAGTCTCCCCAAACTTGGATTCAAAACCTATTTTAAAAGTTCTATATAAAAAAGTCCCTTAAATTAAAGGACCGCTTCTTTCATAGGAGTTACATGGAATATTTTGGAGAAGAATATTAACATATGGCTATAAGGCCATACAATAAGAATTAAAGACAAAGCTAGTTTTTTGAAGCTATCAACCTCTTAGTTCCTCTTAGGGTCATTGTAAAAGTAATTATAAAAGAAACACTTCTGAAGTGCTTAGAAATAAAATTTGGAATACATTATGTTAATATTCCATATGCTTATCTAGATATCATTAATATTCAATTCAATTTCACAACAATAGCATATGCAAGATCAGTGAAAGAAATACAATCACAAGATGGACACAAATTTATCCTAGGAAACCCTCAAGGGGAAGAAAACCCAACAAAAATTCCTCTATATAGATGTATCAAAACTACAAAGATAAACCCCCAAACATGTGCTCCTTCTCCTTGCATATCTCTCTCTCTCTCTCTCCTATGCGTTATACACAAGTGTGTATGTGTGTGTGTGTGTGCGTGTGTGTGTGATTAAATGAGGAACACAACTCCTTTATTTATACTCTTTCTTCCACTTGAATTTTTCCCTAACAGGTCGTCCCCAACAAACTTAGTGGACTAACTTCACCTAAGAGGAAATAAAACAAAAAAATATAATATTATATTATGGAGGGTTTTGTTGACCCGAATTACAACAAAGGTTTTACCTCATGACTCTATGATGACCAAATACAATAGTAACATCTCGACGGAGGAATAAAACATCTCTAATAGGTTACAACAATAAAATACATTTAGAATATTATTCAAAGTTACAATATTTCAACACTCCCCCTTAATGAGAAGGGTATTCTACTAATAAAAACATCAACTGTAGGAGCAAGGAGAGAGACCATTTTCAACAACATCAAGGTGATACATCTATACGTCATTGGAAGTTTTAAACAATCATCAACAATTGGAAAATTTATTGGAACATATTCAGTACTGGAACATCATCTTCTACAACACTCAGTATTCATCTTTGATCTTCATCCTCTGCAGCACTCAATCACTCTATCCTTTGCAGCAACACTTGATCTCTCGATCAACATCATCATCAACAACAACATAACTTGCAGCACACATGATTCAATTACAGGATGATCAATCGATATCACTTTAGGACATAGGTCCAAGGATGATGCAATCCTCATGTGATCCACTTACGGGATGGTCAATCCCTATCACTTTAGGACATAAGTCCAAGGATGACGCAATACTCATATGATCCACTTACAGGATAGTCAATCCCTATCATTTTAGGACATAAGTCCAAGGAGAATGCAATCCTCATCTAAGACACTTACAGGATGGTCAATCCCTATCACTTTAGTACATAAGTCCAAGGACGATGCAATCCTCATTTGAGCCACTTACAAGATGGTCAATCCCTATCAATTTAGGACCTAAGTCCAAGGATGATGCAATCCTCATCTGATCCACTTACGAGATGGTTAATCCCTATCACTTTAGAAAATAATTTCAGGGATGATGCAATCCTCATCTGATCCACTTACGGGATTGTCAATCCCTATCAATTTAGGACATAAGTCCAAGGACAATGAAATCCTCATCTAGGCTACTTATGGGATGGTCAATCCCTATCACTTTAGGACGTAATTCCAAGGACGATGCAATCCTCATCTGAGCCACTTATGGGATGGTAAATCCCTATCACTTCACGACATAAGTCCAAGGACAATGCAATCCTCATATTTCACAGAGACAAAATTCTATGGATCACTTTAGGACTAGTGTCTAAGGATGATACAATCTCACTACAACAAAATCAACCTGCTCCCCCTTTCAAGGAGGTTCCACAACATCATCAGCCTACTCTCCCTTTCGAGGAGGGCCCACAACATCATCAACCTACTCCTTTGTTCGAGGAGGGTCCACATCATCAATGTTTCTCCTTGTGAGGAAAGTCTACAATATAATCATCTTTCCTCCTTACAAGGAAGTTCTATAACATCATCGCCATTGTTCCTCCTTACGAGGAAATTCTTTTTGGACTACACCCACCAAGCTTGTCATGAAAGTATTCAAATTTTACTCGAGATAGAGGCTTGGTTAATACATCAACAAATTGCTCATCGATACTCACATACTTGAGCTTTATAGCTCCCTTATGTGCCATATCCCATATGTAAAAATACCGTATTTCTATGTGCTTTTATTTTTCATGGAACACTGGGTTCTCCCTCATATTTATACAACTCTGGTTTTCACATAGAATCATAGTAATATCCAACTCCAGGTCAAATAGAATTGACATCAACTTCCAAATCCATATGGATTCAGAACTAGTAGAACAATATGATATATACTTTGCCTCAGTTGTACTGAGAGAAACACTGGACTGTTTCCTACTAAACCATGAGACCATGGTGGATCCAAGATAATAAAATCCACCTGAGCTGCTCTTCCTGTTTGAGGTACTTCCAGCCCAATATGCATATGTATAACCATACAATCTGTAGTCATGATCTCCATCATAGTATAGACTAAAGTTTATCGTACCTTTTAGGTACCTCATCACATGATTTACAGCTATCAGGTGAACACCTCTAGGTTTAACTAGATATTGACTCAGGGTATTCATAGAAAAGAATATATATGGCCTCGTATTCGTCAGATACATCAATGATCCAATAATATTTCTGTACCGAGTCATATCCATTAACTCTGATGATTCATCAAATAACAACTTCATGTTGGTATTCATGGATGTGGCCATGTATTTACAATCCAACATATCAAATATTTTAAATATTTATACAACATGCTTTGCCTGGCTGGGAAAGATTCCTTCAGGCCTTCCAGACCTAAAAAATAGTGCATCAATCCAAGGTATTTCATTTCAAATTATTTAGAGATCTTTTTCTTGCACTCTACAATCTATTTCTCATTTCCTGTTAGAAATAAGTCACCCACATACTGTAATAATATGGCAGGTTCATCATCCATAACCTTAAAGTAAAGGTTAGGGTCGTCTTTACTTTTGGTAAATCCCAAGATCATCAAGAAGCTATCTATCCTTCCATACCGATCTCTAAAAGCTTGCGTCAGTCCATACAAATATTTCTTCAACTTACATACGTGATTCCGTCTGTCTTCAACTTGGAATCCTCGTGGTTGTTCTATGCACACTTCTTCCCTAATAACACCATTCATGAAGGTTGTCTTCACATCCATCTAGTGTAGACTCCACTTCATCATGGATGCAAGTGCCATGATGGTTCTGATGGAAGTGTACCTTGCTACTGGCACAAATGTCTCCTATTGGCACAAATGTCTCTTCATAATCAATTCCCTCTTTCTAAGAAAATCCTTTGGACACAAACCTTGCCTTGTATTTCTCAATACTTTCATCAACTGCATGCTTTATCTTGTAAATCCACTTGGAAAATACCACACTCTTTCCTTCTAGTTTTGGAACTATATCCCAAAAATCATTCTTCATTATTGATTGGTATTCTTTCATCATTGCTTCTACCCATTCTTTCTTCTGTACAACGTCTTCATAACAGGTAGGTTTTTGATCTACAAGATCACACATCAAAGCTACATAGCTGGAAAATGGATTTGATCTCTTTCTTACTCGTGTGGAGCATTCTGGAGATCCATACTTCTCTGCTTGTATAATTTATCTAACCCAAGCGGTTTTTCTCTTTCATGTATATTCATAGTAGGAGGTTCTTATCATGGTCCTCTGATGTTTCATTTTTAGGGGTGGGTGCAACTTCTACATTTTTGGGAGGTACATCTTCTTCAAATACTTCTTCATGCTGGAACTTTCTGGATATCTTGAGAGTTGCTTCTTCGTCAAATGTTACATCCCTACTAATCTCCATGTGACGATGTTAAAGTATTGTAACTTCGGAATATATTCTATTGTACTTTTGTTGTATTCTCTTTCGGAGATGTTATTCCTCCATTCAGAGATGTCCTTGATGTAATTGGTCATGAGGCAAACCCTCTATTGTAAGTTGGGGAAATAGTACCCACAAAACTAATATATAAAATTTATTTTGAGTCTTGTTGGCTGCTATGGGCAGACCCGGGTTTACTATAATCAACCAACAACACCCCTAGATCACTAGCCCTTTCGGTGACAGACCGCAAAGCGGCTTGAAGTCTCACCCAAAGTGACTCTAATGGGTTGGACAAGGACTCAAGTGTCTTGGGCCAGGTTCTGTGGCATTCCCACTGGTGGCTCGCAGCTCTCCTAGCTGCAAGGTCTCTTCCTGTGCGTCGCGCAACCTCTTGCTCGCGTCGCGTAATCTCCTCATCTCGTAGCTCTTCTATCCACGAGATAGTCCTTTATACTATCGTGTGATCCATTTCCGTGGTGTGCACTTTCCCCGACTTGTGATATCTCCAACCTTATCGCATTGCCGCGCACCGTACGACACGCAGCTCCTACTCGCGCTAAGCCCTTAACCTGTGGTATCGCGCACCGCAGCTCCTCTGCCGGTGTGATGTCACCTCTTTGTGATATCCTACCTCCGCGGTTCAGCGCACTTAGCGTGCCTCGTGTCGACGTGCGAGACTTAACATACAAGGCTATTCAATACTGCAATAGAGACTGTTTCACACAAAGCATAAATGAACCGTATACAGCATGCCAAAGACTTTAACTTATGTTTATCCTTCTATATCTGCTGTGAACTGATTAACACATTCATTCATCAACTGTAAACAACAATCTTGTGCAAAATAGTACATAACAGTAAGAAAATACAATCACATGCATTCAACACAAAACACGCAGGTTTTACGTGGTTCACCCCCAGGATGGGAGTTACATCCACATAACTGTGTTTCTCTATTATAGCTCAGGGGAAGGTAAAACACAGTTCTGCTGCACCGCATATGCAGCTTAATATCTTCTCTCTAGATCTCTTTTCTCTTCTATATTGCTCTCCTACAAAATACTCTTCCCTCTCTGTTGATCCCTGTGGATCTTTACATACATAATCTATAAGCCAGCTACTGGTTACCGTAATATTGCTACCGCTAATAACAGAACTAGAGCTAGGATTTTACAACAGTCTAGTAGCCTGCAAAACACTACTAACTAACAAGATGACTAGCTAGTTCTTCAACCCGCTAACCGACTAACCAACCCTTTTACAATACAAAATGTATTCTTATATAGGCAGCCCGAAGGTCGTGCCATTACAACACTGTGGGCCTGTCCCAACAGTAACCCAAAACCTAACTAGTGACAGTCATCCATATCTGTACTTGAGGTAGCCGCTTTCCGTCACACCACAGCTCTCTGCAGTCTTCCATGCTTCCTGGCACTGATCATGGGTACTATGCACCGCTTCGCTTTTTTGTCCTTCGCCTTCAATGCTTTAGCCTCGTTGCTCCTTCTCCTTTATGAGGGTTGTTGAGCCCTCCTGTCTTCCGCCATTGCCTTCAATGCGGTGGGTGAGCTCTCTCTTCTCGGCTTCTCAGGTACCGTTGCCTTCTTGACTTTTCTATCTTAAAAGTCATGGTTTCCGGCTCTGCTCTCCAGCTGGAAATGTGCTACGGCGTCGTAGCTCTGTCTTAACTTCTCTCCGCCAAAACTTATCTTTCCGCCAAAACTAGCAGCTTCTTCTATAGCTGCGGGACCCTGCTCCAACAAGTCTCCTAAGGTAGGTCGGCCCTGATTAGGGAATTTGGTCGACCTAGTTAGTTATTCGAGGCACTCACCTAATGAATATAAATAGGTGAGGTGCCTCTCTCATTTAGTAACATCTTACACTCAAGTATTGCACTGGAGAGAGAGAGAGAGAGAGAGGGAGAGAGTCTACTGTGGAATATGATCAATTATTCTTGTTTCTAGGGTTTTACACTGTCTTGGCCGAATTCTATAATGAGAAATTTTTGTGGGGTTTTCTCCCTTGTGGTTTCCTCGAGGAAAATATTTGTGTTCTCTTGTGTTGTTTCATTTGGCTTGCTTTCAGTGATACTTTTCTTATGGTTATGATGTTATGATGCTAAATGTTTTTAGATATTTTATAACCATTAAAAATATAACATGGTATAAGAGCCACCCTGAAAGAAGTCTTTGTGCAACTGAAACACTGCTTTAGCTACATCTATTGAAGATTAGGGTTTCATGATTGAAAACCTAAGAAGACAAAAACTAATAATGTTGGCACTTTTTCTATAAGGCAATATTGAAGAAGGATCAGGAACTGAAACTTTGACATGTCGAAGATAAATTTGCACTGTACCTTGTGTGAAATTTTCATCCTCCAATTCGCTATAAAATAGGACATATGATTCCTCCAACTCAGGGTTCCAACCTCTCCCAGAATTCATCCTTAAACAGGTAACCTAGGGATAATCGCTATATATCGGGATAGGAAGGTCCAAATGAAATTTCTCAAGATGTGCTAGATATGACATAGGATTTAGTTTTTGTGGTAAACGTTTTATACCCCAAAGGTGAAGCAGTGACACGTGGAAGTCCGTACAAGTTCTCTATGCCGAACAGTCTTGAAATAAGTCTCCTTGGGAAAGGTCTCATAAGTCCCACCTCATGAATCCAATTATTCTATAACCTATGGGGTTGGAAATAAGAGAGATCAGGCTACCTCAAGACAAAGTTTCAGACCTTGAGGAGCCGAACATTCAGAGATATAGAAGAAATAAGATCAGACATTTATGTAGAAGAAACTGTAGAAAAACCAGGGCTTCCTGTTTCGGGCACTTCCCTCCACCAATAAGTTGAAGAAGGAGGAACATCAAATTCGCCCTAGGAGGGTGCATATCTCTATGTAATAATTTTATCATTTTGTGGACTTTTATTTTTTGACCTAACATTGTTGTCGGCGAAAACTAGGGCTTCAGATATTTTGCAGCTATGTCCATAGTTTTGGGAAAATAATTATACTGCTCAGCTTGCCTTGAGGAGGCACATATTTCTATCCAATAAGATATGAAAGATACCTAAGTTGAAAAAATAGGGTTTCTCTATCAAACCCTTGGTCCAATAGAAGAAGTCCTTCAAAAGATCCTTCAAGCAAGCATCAAGTTGAAGCATTCTCACTGGTAAGTTCCATCCTCTCTATTTCCATTTGAGGTTCTCATTTTTATCATAACGAAAAAATGTACCAAGATTGAGGACAATATTAAAAGAGTCGAGAACTTCTAAGCATGGAATTATAGAGTGCTTATCATACTTTAAGAAGCATGGCATGAAGAACTATGTTAAAGAAGAAGCTGTAGATCTAGACAGAGATGAAGTCAAAGTAAAGAAAAAGAAGGACCTAGTCAAAACAAAGGTGAGTATTTTTGTCTCCATTTGATCTCACATGTATCATCCTTGAAGACTCCCAAGTATATGTTCGATGCAATGAACAAAATGTACGAATATGGCCTTGAGAATGTGAAGGTGCAATGTCAGAAAAGATTCAAATATTAATTCACAAGAAGGTTTAGTCTCAAGGAGCAATTAGAAGCGGTTGAAGACAATGTGAAAGAAGCAGAAGCATAAATTACAACTCTGAATGGTCTTCCAAATTTAGTTAAGAGATTTGTTCTAGTAGGAAGATCACATATGGAGAAATGCATGATTGATTCAAGAATAGATGACAATAAAGCCCTAACAACTCAGGCCAATAATAGAAAGAACAAGAATGGATAAAATTCCTACCAAGAATAGAAGGACATCTCACAACTCAATAGTTCAGTTGTGATGAGAAATGACACTTTGCGAAAGAATGTCCCAAGAAGGAAGAATGGAAGGATGATATGTTCTAGAAGTACCATTCGATCATACATGATGTTGTTTGGATATGAGATGAAGACATGAAAGGAATTTCTTCCAAGTAGATCTACAAAATCGAGTATACCACCGATCGAAGTATCAGAAGATACGAAGTAAGGTTCGTGGTTTCTATGAACATAGAGAGTCGATTATGGAAAGAAACGTCTGTAGGAACTTGACACTCCTCTTCAGTAGTGGATATTACACTAGAAAATTGGTGTAATTAAAGTAGAAGAACAAATCAAACAACCTATATGGTTTGAGACTCTCTACAGAGAACCACTTGTGCACAGAAGGTTTTGTACAAGCTCAATAGGAACCCATGGGATAATAGCACATAAATTCACATGAGAAACTTGAGGATCAACTAGAGTGATGGGGATCCCAAAATTTACTACAAGGTTGAAGATAGAATTATTAATATGCCATAGTAATCTAGGGACTAAACAGAAGTCTCATCAAAGATTAATAACAATAAGTCATGAAAGTGGTGTAATAGGGATACAAAATGAGTAGCCACTCTCTATATTCACACAAAGAATGAGTAATACACTACAAGATCATGTTGCAAGCATGAATGGAAAAGCAATTCGAATTCCCAAGGAGGTCATTCTAATTGAATGAGTGAGTCTAGCTTAACTGAATGTAAGCCACAGTCAACACTCAAGTTAACCACTGATCAAAACCCTAATTGACTCAACTGAGTCCTAACTGAAGTTGGAGTGCAATAAATGACTGAGTCTAACTGAAAGTAGGTCAGACACATGTCACATCAATCCAACCATCAAGTGGTAGCACATCAATGACTCCAATGAACCCTGATGAGGTTAACTGAAGTGTAACTGGACATCATAAGTGGTTGGAGGCACCCCTGTTGAGTCTAGTTCATTAAATAATCAATAAATAATCAATTTAATTATGGAGGGCACCTTCACTACTCTGTTTAACTGATTGTAACCATCAGTTAGCAATATGGGGAATTAATGACACTCAGATCATCCCCAGAGTGCTCGAGTTAGCCTCCCCGAATGTAGGAGAAGACTAAGTTAGCCTCCTTGACTGAAGGTAGGTGTGGGTGTGATCTAGGTGATGTCATCTAGTGCTCCTCTGATGTCAATTATGTCAATAATACTTAGGATAGTGGTTTAACTAGGCCAAATTGACCAAAATGAGTGTGTAAGGTGGTAAATGTCTCCAACACCCCCCCTTAAGCTATACTCAGGAGGAGTTATAAAACATAAATGCATAAAAATGCTAGGGCCCTAGCAACTAAGGCCATAGGTCACCCTGTACAATGATGAAACTGAAACAATGCTCAAAAACAAACTAAGTGAGGAAAAGAGGGAAAACCCTGTGGGAAACCCCCCCCTCAAGTTGAACATTGAAAGTAGTCTGATCACCCTGATGAACTCACCCCCAACAGTGAACGGAGGTAAGTGAACTTATTTTCTGAAAAGCTCTTGGTGAAGATGTCTGCAATCTACTCATCAGTCGGGAAACATTGTAGAATGATGGTCCTGTCATGCAGTAGATCCCTGGTATAGTGCATGTGGATCTCTACATGCTTGGACCTCTTCATGGTAACAGGATCTATGGATATCTTAATAGCACTTTGATTGTCACAAAAGAGGACAGTGGACAAAGTGCTACCAAGATCAAACTCTGAAAGAATGCCTTGCAACCAAACTGCTTGGATGCAAGCATGCACCGCTTCTCGATACTCGACCTCTGCTGAAGATAGTGCTATGGCAGCCTGATTTTTGCTAGACCAGAAAATGGGGCCACCACCAAACATGAATACATGTCCGGAATTAGAATTCTGATCAATAGAATCACCCACCCAATCGGAATCTGTGTATCCAACTAGCTCTAGCTCGGAGTCTGCAGCATAGTGAATGCCGTAGGTCATGGTTCCCTGAATATACTGAAAAATCCTGTTGGCTATCTTCCAATGAATATCATGAGGATGGTGCATGTATATTGATACATAATTCATGGCATAACAGATATCATTTTGAGAATGTGTCAAGTACAACAAGCTACCAATCAGCTGTCGATAGATAGTGCAGTCCATTGGAGGTGTGCTTTTTCCTTCTTCAAGGCTGATCCCTGAAAGGAAAGGGAATGGTGCAGGCCTACATTCAACCATGTTAAACTTGAATAACAGGTATGATATGTATTTGTATTGAGTGACCATTATCCCATCAGAATTTTGCTCAATTTTGAGCCCCAAAAATTGTTTTAGGAGCCCCAAATTGCTCATTTCAAAGGCATTGTGGAGAGCAGTTTTGATGGCTGAAATAGAAGCAACCGTGCTACCTGTGATTAGTAAGTCATAAAAATATAAAAGAATAATAATAAAATGACAATAATACACATTTGGATCTGATCTACACCTTTGGAAGTTTTGCGAGAGAAGGAAGGAATCCATCTTGGAATACCACTCTCTTGGGGCCCGTTTTAACCTGTATAGTGACTTCTTTAGCTTGCAAACCAAAGATGGATCAGAGATGTAGCCCTTAGAACATTTCATTTATATCTCCTCATGAATATCTCCATGAATAAATTCTGACTTAACATCCATATGATGCACTTCCCAGTGCTTAGATGCTGAAATTGCCAAAACTAGGTGGATGGAGTCCATTTTTGCAACCGGTGCAAAAGTCTCATGGCAGTCCACACCTTGGACTTGAGAGAAACCTTTTTCCACCAGAATTTCCTTATATTTTTAGGTGCTTCCATTAGTATCAAGCTTGTTCCGAAACACCCACTTGCATTGAACCAATTTCCTTCCTGGAGGAATAGAAACTAGCTCCCAAGTAGTGTTTTTCTGAAGAGAAATCATCTCTTCATCCATGGAAACTTTCCATATTGGATCCTTCCGAGCATGGTAGTAGGATTTTGGGTCTGAACTAATAAAAAAATAACAAGTTTTGGATAGAGAATTATTATCTAAATAGAGTGCAATACCTGCTATTTGGAAATCAGACCGGGTTCTCCTTGGATCATCCGAATTTCCAATGTTATCTCCTGCAGAGGAGAGTGTCTGTCGGACCCATGTGGGAAGATGATTTTGTACTTAAAGTTCTGATTCAGCATATGATGTTTGCTGTACACTGATATCAGAAATCAGAGGATCCAAATCAGGGTCATCACCCCCAATTTCATCATTCAAATATTCAGTAGAATAGGAAGGAAATTCAGCAGTTTTCTCCTTCACTAGTTCTACCTCCTGAAGAGGCTCATCAAACTTGACACTCCCTTCGATGATGATATGTTTTGTTTTGATATCCAGAAGCTTGAAACCTTTTGATTCATCAATATACCCAATAAATAGACATTCTATGCTTTGTGGTTGCAAAGCCCCCCTTTTATCAAATGGAATTCGGGCCCATGTAGTGGACCCAAACACCCGCAGGTTCGACACATCCGGCTGGTGTCTGAAGTATGCTTCGAAAGGGGTCTTCCCTTTCACAGATGAGTGTGGCACTCTATTGTGAATGTATTCTATAGCATGCATGGATTCATCCCACAAATTTTCAGCCAACTTCTTTGATTCCAACATACAGGTGATCATCTCCTTGAGAGACTGATTCTTCCTTTCCGCTACACCGTTCTACTGGGGAGTGTAGGGAATTGAATGTTGGACCTGAATACAAATTTGGGAGAATATGTGCAGAAATTCATTACTAACATACTCCCCACCATTATCATATCTCAAGATCTTGATCTTAATTCCAGAGGCATTCTCGATCAAGGCCTTCAGTTCAGAGAATTTTTCACATACTTCAGACTTCTTTTTGAGAAAGAAGACCCATGTGTACCTTGAAAAATCATCAATAAAAGTCAGAAGATAACTTGATCCATTCATGTATGTGATAGGAATCGGACCGCTGATATCAAAATGTATCAGTCCCAAGATGCATGTAGCTCGGTTTTCCTTCCCCCGATCATACTTGTGCTCAGGGTGTTTTCCAACCACACAACCCTTGCAAATTCCAGTGGTTTCCTTGATGACTGGGAGGCCTTCAACCATGGATTTTTTCTGTAATTGCTGCAAATATTTGAAATTTATATGGCCAAACCTTTCATGCCACATCCTACTAACTTCATTTCCATGAGTTATTAGTGTGGTGGGCTTTGCATTCGCCACAAAGTGGGAGAACTCATAGGATTTTTCATGATGGTTTGCAAGGCCTTTAGCAATGAGTTTCCCGGATGCAAGTTTCGTTATCTCAACATAATTCAGGCTGAAAGATAATCTCTTAGGAAATACTGGATGTGTCATCTGATAGACACTAAGGAGATTTGATTCCAGATACGGTACATACAAAAAATTTGAAAAATAGCCATTCTCAAGATCAACCGTACCTTGTCCTTCTGAAATGATGGCAGAGTCATCTCCTATGTGGATGGGGATGGATTTTCCAGTCTCCAAGGATGAAAAAGAGTCTCTTTCAGCCATCATGTGGTTCTAAGCTCCAGAATCAATAAAGAGTGCTTTGGACTTCGAAGTGCTTGGCATGAGGGCATGACCTTTTTCATGTTGTGGTTCCTGATCTTGCTGATCTCTCCTTTGAAATATTTCCGAAAGATTGATGTGATTTCTCTCAAGGAGAGAGGTAGCTTCATCAACATTCTTCTTCATGCAGACATGTTTAGGGTGGAATCCCTTCCCGCAATATGAACACTTGAATTTTTCCTTTCCATGATGCCCTATCCCTTTTTTCTTCTTTGAGCCGAAAGACTCATCATGCTGCTTGTTTTCAACTTTAGGCTTAGGAGCTTCGAATTTAGTTTTTGGGTTCTTCTGATGCTTTCATTTACCCTTCAGATCTTTGGGCCCCGAGACATGGAGAGCTTGATCATGGGAGGATCTGATGATCCCCATCTAGACAAGCTTATCATGTTCACTTGTTAGTGACTCAATGAAGGCATTGATTGTAGGCATCTTCCATCCAGGGGTTGTGAGCTTCCCCGCACGAAATGTAGAGACAAAAATTGAATAATCAGCTCCAAGTTTGGAGAGTATGGAAAGGATGAGCTGATCATCCTCTTTCTCCACTTTGCATTGCTTCAATAGTAAGACAATGTGCTTGAACTTTGTGAAAAAGTCATTCAAGGTCTCGAAATTGGAGGGATAGAGAGACATCAATTCATTTTTGAGTTGGTAAAATCTCAAATCATCCTGATTTCCATATAGGTCTTCCAATTTGTGCCAAATGTATTTTGGAGTCTTCAACTCTGAAAGATGGAAAATAAGATCCCGGGAAACAGAGAGGCACAAGAATCTGAATGCTTCATCCTTCTTGTTCTAGAATCTAGATTTGTCTATTGCAGAACCAGGCTCTTCTTTAGTGTCCATGGTGACCATATAGAGTCCTCTGGAGTGAAGCTGGATCTCCATGTCTTGTTTCCATGAATGGAAGTTGAACGGAGTCAAAATATCTACAGAAGAAGCCATCTAAATCTGCTGGAGCGAATGCTTTCACCTGTCAAAAACCTGAAAATCACAACAAAAGGGGCAGTGTAAGGTTGGACATCCTTCACATTTCAGGCTTTCATCACACCCAGCATAGTCAATCAAGAAAGCTTGATCAACAAGTTCTTTACTTGGGGTATTAAGTGGTAAGCCTTGGATTCTGGTGCAGTGTTGGATTTTTGAGCCATTGCTCAATTTTCATGCAAGATTTGTCAAAAACCTTGTTTTTGAGAGATCTAAGCTTCATCCCATCATGAGCTCTTATACCATATTAATCTACCACAATAATCTAGGGACTAAACACAAGTCTCATCAAAGATTAATAACAATAAGTCAGGAAAATGGTGTAATAGGGCTACAAAATGAGTAGCCGCTCTATATCTACACAAAGAATGAGTAATACAATACAAGATCATGTTGCAAGCATGAATGACAAAGCAATTTGAATTCCCAAGAAGGTCATTCGAATTGAATGAGTGAGTCTAGTTTAACTGAGTGTAAGCCACAGTCAACACTCAAGTTAACCACTGATCAAAACCCTAATTGACTCAACTGAGCCCTAACTGAAGTTGGAGTGCAATAAATGACTAAGTCTAACTGAAAGTAGTCCAAAAACATGTCACAGCAAGCCAACCATCAAGTGGTAGCACATCAATGACTCCAATTAACCCCGATGAGGTTAACTAAAGTGTAACTAAACATTAGAAGTGGTTGGAGGCGCCCCTATTGACTCCAGTTCATTAAATAATCAATAAATAATCAATAAATAACCAATTTAATGATGGAGGGATCCTTCACTACTCTGTTTAACTGATTGTAATCATCAGTTAGCAATATGGGGCATTAATGACACTCAGATCACCCCTAGAGTGCTCCAGTTAGCCTCCCCGAATGTAGGAGAAGGCTAAGTTAGCCTCCTTGACTGAAGGTAGGCGTGGGTGTGATCTAGGTGATGTCATCTAGTGCTCCTCTAATGTCAATTAAGTCAATAATACTTAGGATAGTGGTTTAACTAGGCCAAATTGACCAAAATGAGTGTGTAAGGTGGTAAATGTCTCCAACAAGAATCCTATAAATAATAAGAGAAAACTTACAACAAAGTCCGAGATGTAGAGGAGGATAAAAAAGTGACCTCGACAAGTGACATAGATGGATACAAAGAAGACTAACAACTAAGGAGGCTACCTGTCACCCCAACGTACTAATACAGATGTAGAGGGAGGATGGTGCTCCACCTCGGAGGGAGTGAATACGATAGATCTCGAAGTTCAAGAATCTTGACATGATTCTTGAGATTAGAGGTATGATAAAATTCAGAAGAAAATTTTCTTATCCAAGTAAAATATGCAGAGAAAATGGTGTGGTACCTCAAGGGTATTGCAAAGGTATGATGAATTTTATTGAGTTGGTAGTACTACGTACTCTAGCATATTGCAAAAAGAAAAGTGTTTCTCTCAATACAACTAAGGATGAATATATTGCAGATGAGAATAAAGCAAGTAAAGATTCCTCAAGTAATGAGGAATATGATTCAGAAGAATTATACCGATGAAGATGAATATTATACTCTTATCCATTTCATCATTGGATAAGAAGGGATGCATTGGTAAGAAACACATACACAATCCTATGTGATATGTGGTGTAAGAAGACTTGTTCAGTATTTTCGATCATGAGTAAAATAGGAACAGGTCCTCAGAATCAAACAATGAAGTTGAACACATTTGGAAGAGACTCGAGTAATTCAAGAATATAGAGATCAAGATGGAGTCTACCAAACAAACAAAGATCAGTATTTGAATTGTCATTTCCTATATATCTAGTTGTTCAAGATGTGTACATAGATATGTTTATAGATTCAAGAAATGTATTATGCATATTAGAATGTTTGTGGTATACTACTAATATGCAGGTGATGGGTAAGTTGCTTATTTTGTTGTACAATGTTCCATTGCTACTTATGAAATAATGTCTTGGCAAGATGGAAGACATATAGAAATTTACCATATATAGACGATTGTTGCATTAGCAAGTTGCATGATTATATGACATATATCTTTATGTATGTCATTATGAATATGTTATGAAATGTTTCTAATCATACAATTGTATTTGACTTGTAGGAATGATTGTATGCATTCACCCACAAAAGAAGAATGATGGAAGTTGTGAATGTACAATACCATTGCAGATGTACACGAGAAAAATGATGTAGTTACAGATGCACAAAAGAATAATGATGCAAGTTGTAAATGTATGATGCAGTTGCAGATGTACACAAAGAGAATGTTAAAGAACAAGTTGCAGAAATGAGTTGTAAAGCTCAAGTATGTTCCTACAAGGGAACAAGTGGTAGATGTGTTGACTAAGCCTTTGGCTCGTGTAAAGTTTGAATACTTTCGAGACACGCTTGGTGTAGTTAGAAAGGAACTCTCTCAAAAGAGGGAGTGACAGTAGATGGAAGAAGGATGCAGTGGTGAGTAACTTAGTCTAGAGTAGGGTAAGTATGGCTAGGAAAGTTGACCCAAAAGGGTTAGTCAGATAAGGCCTGTTGATCCTAGGGGGATCAGTATGTCTGGCTAGATTAGTTTAACCCAAGTGGGTGTGTAAGCCAGGACAAGGCTTTTTGGTCCCTAGGAAGATCCATCTGTCTAACTAGGATTGTTTGCTCGAAAGGGATTAGTAAGTTAGAAAAAATTCCCGGATGGATCTACCAGAGAACTCACCGTGGTGCTGCTCCAAGATAGTTAAAGGGAAAGATGGTTTTTATAGTATTACTATACTGTTGATTGTTCAATATTGTTATACTGATGATTGCTGGGATGTTTGGCTAAGTATTGTTCTACCGATGATTGTTGAGATGTTTGCTTCAGTATTGTTATACTAACGATTGCTGAGATGGTTTTTTCATTATTGTCATACTGATGATTGCTGAGATGTTTTCTTCAGTATTGTCACATATTGATGATAGTTGAGATGATAGTCTCAATATTTTTATACTGATGATTGTTGAGATGTGTGCTTCGGTATTGTTATACTAATGATAGTTGAGATGATAAGTTTCAGTATTGTTATACAGATGATTGTTGAGATGTTTGATTGAGATAGTTTTAGTTTTGTTACATTGATGATTGGTGATTGTTGGGATGGTTGTTGAGATGATTGCTGAGATAGTTTTGGTATTCTTTTATTGATGTAGCAAGTTCAGTATTCTCATACTGATGATTGTTGATTGATTGATAGTTTGAGTATTCTTATACTGATGTAGCAGGTTTAGTATTTCTATACTGATGTTGATAAGACAGTCTCAGTATTTCTATATTGATGATGATGAGGTAGTTTCAATATTTCTATACTGATGTTGATAAGATAGTTTCAGTATTTCTGTACTAATGATGGTGAGGTAATTTCAGTATTCGAATACTGATATTGATAATGATGTTTCTTCAACATTTGTATGATGATGCTGATGATGTGGTTATGGTCCCAACACCTTGTGTTGGTCGGATGTTGATGTGGTTGTGGTCCTGACACCTTGTGTTGATGATGCTGATATGGTTGTAGTCTCAACACCCTGAGTTGATAATGTTGATATAGTTGAAGTCACAATGCTTTGTGTTGATGATGATGTTCCAACATCTCTATGTTGATAATGCAGATGATGATATATCATTTATTGATGATGTTTTTTTAGCACTAACATGCTATCGATTTTGTTGTTGTTTCAATATTCACATGATGACGTTACAGATGATGATGTTTCAGTATTTACATACTGATGATGCAGAAGTAGATGTTTCGATATTTACATACTGATGATGTAGATGTTGATGTTTCAGTATTTACATACTGATGATGTAGATGTTGATGTTTCAGTATTTACATACTGATGATGGAAGTGATGATATTTCAGTATTTACATACTAATGATGTAGATGATGATGTTTCAGTATTTACATACCAATGATGCAGATGATGATGTTTCAGTATTTACATATTGACGTTGCAGATGACGTTTCAATATTCACATACTGATGTTGAAGAAGAAGATTCAGTATTCGCATACTAATGGTTCAGAAGATGATTCAGTATTCACATACTAATGTTGAAGAATAAGATTCAACATTTACATACTAATGTGGCAAAAGAAGATTCAATATTCACATGCTAATGTTACATAATAAGGTTCAGAAGATGATTCAGTATTCACATACTGATGTTACAGAAGAAGGTTCAGTATTCAGAAGATGATTTAGTATTTATATTCTTATGTGACAGAAGATGACTCGGTATTCACATACTGATGTTACAGAAGAAGGTTCAGAAGATCATTTAGTATTCACATACTGATGTGGTAGAATATGATTCAGTATTCACATACTGATATTCCAGAAAATGATTCAGATGATTCAGTATCCACATACTGATACTACATAAGATGATCTAGAATATGATTTAGTATTTATATACTAATAAAAGATTATTCAGCATGTAAAAAATATTATTCAATATTTACATACTGATATTGTAGAACATGATATAGCTAAGATCGATGATGAATATGTATGATGATGTTCCAAACCTTCCTATGACATATAAAGATTCACTAGTCATTTGTACAGTTGTGATGATGGTTTTTGTTGATGTAGAATACCTTCCTAGTTAAGATGGAGTGTTAAAGTATTGTAACATTGGAAGATATTCTACTGTACTTTTGTTGTATTCTCCTTTAGGGATGTTATTCCTCCATTTAGAGATGTCCTTGATGTAATTGGTCATGTAAAAGTCATGAGGTAAACCCTATGTTTTAAGTCGGGGAAATAGTTCCCACAAAATTAATATATAAAATGTATTTTGAGTCTCCCAAGGTAGGTCATCCCTAATTAGGGAACCTGTCCGACCTAGTTATTTATTCGAGGCACTCACCTAATGAATATAAATAGGTGAGGCACCTCTCTCATTCAATAACACCTTAAACTCAAGTATTGCACTGGAGATAGAGAGAGAGAGATAGTCTACCGTGGAATATGAGAAACTATTCTTGTTGTTGGGGTTTTACACTTTCTTGGTCGAATTCTATAACGAGGAAGTTTTGCGGGTTTTTATCCCTTGTGGTTTTCCCAAGTAAATATTTTTGTTCTCGTGTTGCTGCATTTGGCTTTCTTTCAATGTTCATTTTCTTATGGTTATGATGTTATGATGCTAAATGTTTTTAGATCTTGTATAACCATTAAAAATATAATAGATGGAATCTTGGAATGTATATTCTAAAGGATTCAGAGACTTCACAGTATCCAACAAATATTCCCTTCTTTCCAGAAGGGTCCAACTTGGTTCTCTTTTCTTTTGGAATGTGAACATATACTAGGAAACCAAATATCTTGATTTGGCTCACTTCGGGATCCTTTCTTGTGGACATTTCTTCAGGAGTTTTGAATCTAAGGGCACTATGGAATAATCTATTATGTACATAAACTATTGTTCTTGCTGATTCAACCTATATATGCATAGGAAGATCTTGATCATGTGTCATTGTCTTCACTACTTCCATAATAATCATACTCTTTATTTTCGCAACACTATTTTGTTGAGGATTGTAAGGAGTGGTTAGTTCCCTCTTGATTCCATCTTATTTAAAAAAGTATTCAAACTCATTTGAAGTATATTATCCACCATTTCCTGTTTTGAGTGTCTTGATTCTTCTTTTTGAATGATTCTCTATAAAGGCTTTGAATTCCTTGAATTTTCTGAATACTCTATCCTTTGTTTTCAAGAAATATATCCATGTATTTCTTGAATAGTCATCAATAAATGTAACATAATATTCATAAGCACTCACATATGTGGAGGGAATTAGACCATATACATCTGAATTAATTAATTCCCATGTACCTTTAGTCTTTGTTTCACTTTATGGAAATGGATTCTTGATATTGTTTCCTCTTGCACATCCTTAGCAAGTTCCTTCATGACCGATCTTCAAATATAGTAAACCTATTACTAGTTTTTTCACATGGGGTAGTGCTTTGTAGTTGATGTGAGCAATCCTCATATGCCATAGTTCACTTGGGCTAGTGATCTTATGAGCAATGGATGTTTCTAAATGTCACTTGATTTTATATAATACTCCTTCTTCTCACCAATGACAAATGTATCTTTAATTGATTTTCCTTTGTGACACATAAGTACTTGTCCATCTATAAATGCAACCCTATATCATTTATTATCTAATGCTGAGATAGAAAGTAAGTTATTATTCAAAATTTGTACATACAAGACTTCCTTCATCTTCATGGGAGTTCCAGAATCAAGCTTATAACTTTCTTCACCAATACCTTTGATAGGATATTGATAGTCATCTCCTAATGATATTTTCTAAGGAGAGTTATTCTCTTCAAGTTTTGACAGGTTTTTCTTTTTTCTTGTCATGTGCTTTGAAGCACCACTATCAATAAGCCATGTATCTTCTCCACATGTCACAGACCCATAGAGTGAAAAGAATAATTCATACTCTTTTGCATCTTCTTCTTTTGCATGTTTTCTTTGAGTTCTTTATTCTTCTTCTTAGATTAATTCTCTTCAGTTTCTCCAACTTCTCATTTGATGTATTTGTCAAGATAATTCTCTCTAATAATGATACCAATCTTATATTTCCATGCTTAGAAATTCTCTATGACTTCTAGCTTGTCCTCAAGCTTAGTGTTTGGGGCCATCTTATCTAGGAGGTCACTAAAAAATGAAATTTCTCAAAATGAAAAAATAAACTTACCAGGAGATGCGCTTTCCTGAGGCGATTTGATTGGTACACTTGGTTTCTGGAGATTCCAAATACTCACCTCTCAAAATTCACTTGCAAAATTTTGATCTAAAGTTTGTATATTTTTTTCGATTTCTGGCTTTCTATAGTTTTCTGGTCCAAAAGAAAACTAGGGTTTGAATTTCTCTGTGATCTACGTAGTCAAACATTTTGATCCAGGATGTTATAGCTTATTTTACCACACTTGGTAGATCATGTTTTTATGGCATTCCCTGTCCCTATGTAGACACTTTGGACCCCCTTTGCTCAAATTAAACTTTGATGATCCAAGAAATCCATTAAAAAGTCTTATTTATTAGTATATGCGGGTCACTAGCTTACAAACCACATGTACACACAACTTGCTCCACTGTGACCCGCGTATATCGAGAAATGTGCCCAAAATAAAATATTTGGAGTTTTACTCAATGTGTCACTAATAACTTGACTATTGTCCTTCCATATTCCTAGAAATGCTTTGAATCAACCCTTCACTTCCCATTGAAGGGCTATATATTGAGCTACTTGGATGCATTAGAGGAGGAGAACTTATGATAGCAAGGAAACTATAGTGTATTTGTGCCCCATTCATACAAGCTTGAGTATGCATCCCTTTGTCCTTTTGAGCAACTATTGATGCTATTCCTAAGCTTTCCATTGTCTTGTGATCTTTCCATTGATATGGAGGATTGAATTGGTGGAGGACCAGGTGGAGGAATCGGTCTCTCTATTCCGACGAGGTGCCGACAAATTTTGTCACTTGTATTTCTATTTATAATTAATAGAAATATCCATTTCCTGTCCATTGTATGTGTGTAACTATGAATATTATTGTCCATGGATGCAGTTTCAATGATTTATACATATTGGATTTATATATGCTAGAGTAGTCCTAACACTTAATATCTATCATGCTTGTCTATTTTGTTGTTGTTGAGAATCGAATGTAGCTGCAAGTGTGGCTAAAAGCTCAACAGGGGTCTACTACAACCATTTGAAATAAGGTACGTTCTTCATCCCTTAGTGTTAGACTTGTTTATCTCTATTGCATATGGAAATGGATTGATTTCTGGTGTCATACTATCTGTTGTGTTCTACCCCAAGCCATAATAATTTTTCTTTGTAACAGAATTGGTGACTCTGCTGGGGATTTCTTTTTTGTGGTGTTTGGGTGCATGATTTTCTTGATTTGCTCTATGTTTCTCCTCATTTCTATGTCGCATTTCGTAGCATGTTCATCCATTGACAGTCCCCTAGAGTTGTTTGACCCTTGGCTTGCTTTTTACCACCTTCCTCTATGTATACGTGGGCCAGAGACTATACAGTCACATATATACATGGGCAGTACTCTGCCTAGTAGCGTACATATGCCATTGTTCTTTGAATAGTCACGTACATCCTCCCTTTTAGTTGAGTTCTTGATGTGGAAAGTTATTGGGTGGGTTGTGAGTTTGTCCAAGTCTTCTTGGGTTCCTATATTGTCTGTTGAATGCTCCTTTTGTGACCATAAACTACTTTTTTATTTATTTTCTTTCTTTGAAATTTTTCCTAGTTGATTTATCTCCTTTTTGTTTTTCCATTAGTGCATTAGCCTTTTAGTATTGGTGTCTTTCTTGGCTTGTGTTTTCTACTTCCTGCAGAGACTAAGAGATTTAGTGACTTTTATTGCATTTTCAAAATAATTATATAGTTGCATTCTTACTTCCATTTGACATATGGATTTAAGGAGGTACTTGCATTGGATTGCTTGGCTGAGAGTTGTGTTTAGAATTTAATATAGGAAGGATTGCATTGGCATTTGTAAATGAATGATTTTTTTTGCATTTCATGTAGTGGCATACCCCTTTCCTCATATTTAAAGACAACTTGCATTTGACATTGTTTGTTAGGTGTGCATATTTATTTCACTGGTGAGTCATAACATCACTAATTGCATAGTCCTTACCCTTGAGTAATCACAATTCTTGAAATTAACTCTTAACTTAAAATTGATTACAATTTTTATTTGATAGAGGTGCATCAACAAGATTAGGTTGTAGAGTCTTGGAATAAGGTGTCATGATTAAATTTTTCCAAGATTACAAAAAAAAAAGTTTACGTGTCTGTCTAGGCGAGAAGATAAATCCTTGATATAATTAGTGTTCTCAGTAGGCTCCTCTTACATAGGAGTTAAGCACGAGGTAGCATACACATTTGTGGTGGGGATAGCCCCTTGCCACTCTCTGTGCAGTGCCATATATATTTCCAGGATCTGATTTGTATCTGGTAGATTTTGAGGTACCTTTGGTGCTTTCGATATTCAGTCTTTGTTACCCTACCTATACAGTAATCCTGCCTGCGAATTTCCACTTGAGAATTGGTTGTATTGGGGTGACCTTAGTTTCCTTACCTAGGTATTGCAAGGGGTACTTACAGAGGTTATTATGTGAGTGTCCTGGCTAGGTAGGGGTTGGAAAGAATAGTCGCTATATGCGTTGAAGCTGAGGGCTGCTATAATTGGTTACACACCTCTGCTTGTAGTGTATGGGAGTTTTAGGCCTCTCCTAGATGAGACATACCTATTGCATTAGGAAGCTCATTTATCCTCCCTCTTGACTTGTTTTCATATGACTTAACTTTACCCAGGGGTGTGCTCTTTATGCGCTAGTTGGATTTAGGGATCACGGTTACTTGAGTATCTTTATGTTCTCTTGAGTTTGTGTCCTTTTATGTTCAACATGCACGACATCACTACTAGTATCCCATCACCCACTCTAGGTCCTAGTACGGACCCTGGTGTTGGACTGGAGGCCATCGCAAACCCTTCCCCTACTCATTAATTCAGGACTAGTCATATTCCACCCTCTACTCCATTTGTGGAAGGATTTTCACTTCCTTCACCCCATCTTAACACCAATGTTCATTCTCATGGGGGTGGTAGTGGATACATGAACGTTGGGTCTACACCTTACATTCCTTCTTATGTCCCATCGTCCACCACAATGTTTCCTTCAAATTCATTTATTATGACCAATCCTCCCTATATCCTATAGTTTGGACTATTTACTGAATTTTTTCAACTGTTTTGGACTATTATTGTTTTGTAGGGCCCATTTTTTGTGCACTCTTGCTGAGACTTTTTCTCGTTTGTGCCTATGAAAAGTATAATATTGAAATGGCATATAGGATAGGACCAATTTTTGTATGCATCATGCATCGTCCTATGACCAAGTTGCCTTAAATATAGGTACGAACCCACTTCGTGAAGTTATAGAACCTTCACACTACTGCTAGAAGTGGAGTTACGTAAGTGGTAGATCCTTCCTACTCATGGGTTCCCTAGTTATATCCCGCTTTTCCGTTTGGTACCCATGCTGAGATTCCTCCCTTAGGTATGGGAGTACCTTATAGTCACGCCATGTCTTTGAGAAATAACCACATATTATTTCTTGAACTTTATGTTGGTCATCTCCCATAGGGACTCCCATTTATATCAAGTTGTAATTGCATTTTCATGCGTCTTCTTTCCATATTGAGATTTATGTCAGCTCCCTATTGCAGTTTTATGAGCCATATATAGCCTGAGATTTCCTCAATTCTAGCCAAGTAGACCCTTTCTTATATATTTTTCATCTTGATCAGCCCATATCCGAAGGAGACATCCCCCTGAGTTTCCTTATCCTGCACATGCTTCCTTGCATTGAGCATACGTATGTTCCACTACTTGGAACTAGTTTTCTTTCCCGCGACACTCTTTTACTCCTAGTTCTGTATTATAAGAAATTTTATTTTTTCAGGCTTTTCAATACGAAAAAGACCAAAAAAATAAAAATAATAAAAATACGGATGGGAAATGATATTACTTTTGGCAGCTGTTGTTTCATGTCGCCTTCAAATAGAGCATTGCATATCCATCCATTAGTTGGGTTATTAGTATGACTTTAGGATCTGTACTCATTATTTTGAATTTTTTCCACCAATTGGTTATGCTTCCAGTCCATATGGATCCTCTGTCGATGCCTCCTATGTTGTAGAGTTGTCCCAATTTTCATGTTGAGTCTATGCTACCTATGAGTCACCATATTCCATATGATCTTGTTTGAAGGAAGTCCCAGCCTGAGTTGACCATTCCTTATTTATCTTGTCTTTACATGTCAGCCATTCCCGATGCATTTACTAGATTGTGCACATCCTGATCATCTGAGTTCTTCAAAATTATCCAGTGTTGCTAAGTACCTTGTGTTGGTTGATGGGGGATGCCTCAATTTCCTCCTTCTAGCGGATTCCATTCCATCGACTTCAAATAATTTATTCTGGAATAGGGATCTAGAGTCCATTGAGTTCCTTGAGGCTTGTAGTCATTAGTGGCATGTTCTCTCACCATCGACAATTTTGGGAATACATCAATGTCCCCTGATCAATGGACTCTCTCAAGAGTTCGACCTCAACACATTTATTCACACTTGTTTGATTGCACTTTGTACCTTGATTCCCATTATTATTATGGGTGGGATATATCACGTCTATTAATGGTATACATTAATGATCGGTAATCAGACGATGATCCATCATGTTTGACCTTGATACCTTTATTTGTGTGATGGGACATGTACCAATAGTGGTTTGTGTAGAAGACATTTGATCTTGGCGGCGCTCCATATATGCTACCTTCTTGATCGTGTCAGTATCCATGAGATGTCATCTCTCATGCCTAGATTCTAGTATGCTATCTTATGTATTCATTCAGTATGAAGATATTGCTTCACTGTATAGTGTACGTGGTGATGACCACATGTGAGATATGTCTATTATGCTTATTCATGGCCATTGTACTAATATATGTCCATGATTTCTACACTTCATATTTGTAGTCACATGCTGAGATGTATCATTGTATTGTACTAATGAGTGGCTAGTTTTTCCACCTTGTTCTTCATTAATCCACTTCTGGGATTGGTATAATGTATTTCGGTGATCATGTTACCCCTATGACCTCACACATTAGGGGGCGTATGTTATAGTTGATTTTACCACACTTGGTAGATCATGTTTTTATAGCCTTCCCTGTCCCTATGCAGACTCTTTAGACCAATTTTTCTCAAAATAAACTTTGATGATCCAAGAAATCCCTTAAAAAGTATCATTTATTGGTATACACGGGTCACTAGCTTACAAACCACGTGTACATACAGCTTGCCCCAGTTTGACCCGTGTACATCAAGAAACGTTCCCAAAAATAAAATATTTGGATTTTTCCTCAATGAGTCACGAATAACTTGACTATTGGCCTTCCATATGCCTGGAAACACTTTTAATCGACCCTTCACTTCCCATTGAAAGGCTATATATTGAGCTTTAAAATGAATTAGAGTAGGAGAAATTATGAGAGCATGGAAACTATAGTGGATTTGTTCCCCTTTCATACATGATTTAGTCTTCATCTCTTTGTCCTTTTGAGCAGCCATTGATACTCTTCCCAAGATTTCCACTATCTTGTGAGATTTCCATTGATATGGAGGATTGAAGTGGTGGAGGCCTAGGTGGATGACTCATTCGCTCGATTTCGACAAGGTGCCGAAAGAGTTTGTCACGTGTATCTCTATTTATAATTAATAGAAATATCCATTTCTTGTCGATTGTATCTGTGTAACTATGAATATCCTTGTCCATGGATGCAGTTTCTTTGATTTATACATATTGGATTTATATATTCTAGAGTAGGACTAACACTTTTTTTTGTAAGTAAGAGTGTAAAATTTATATTAATATCAACAAAAAGAGAATTACATCTTGTGAGACTTCCTTTTATCAGACCACAACATCACCACCTAGCCGAATATCGCTAGTAGTTATGATCAACCTAACCACCCTAAACCAAGTATAGAAACAAGATATTGAGAACTAAGACACCAAGGGTCCATAATTTTTCCAACAGAGAAAACAAAAATCTACCTAAAAGGCCGATAAAAAAAACTCCTACAAATTGTTAACATGACATACACCATCCATAAGAAATTAGGCTGAAGGAAACTAAGAGCCTTTTACAACCAAGAGAAGAACATACATGAGACCATCACAAACCATTAGAGTAGAACATACGAGAGGTACGACAATTGATCATGGCCCGAGGTTAAGCTAGCCACATCCCGGTTCTGAGATACCATAGGAGAGAGATATTTGGGATCCTGAACGCCCAAACGTTTAATGAAGAAATAAACTTTAGAATTCAACTACTGGACTTCTACAGATATGGACACATGACATTGATCATTGCGCACTCCATCTGAAACATCCCCCTGCTTGTCCCAGGCTGACCGCTCAATGAGGTTTTTCATCACCTAGAAAAGAGTGACATTTTATCCTAAGACTTACTTGACCCACTGTTTCCAGGGTCGAGTATCCATTCTTCGACCTTTTGACACTCTGCATGCAACTTCTCTCTGTCAAGATCCACCCATAACTGCTTCTCTATCTCACTAACACATTGTTGAATTTCCCATGGGGGTTCCAAATAAAAAATCCTCGATTCCCACATTTCCTTTTGTTAGGTTCTAGAGGCTTTCCCTAAGTCACCATCCTAGACTAAAGAGAATTTCCCTCAACCTTTTCTTCCTTCCATGAGATTACCTCCTCTCCAAATCAAGCCCGACCTACTTTTTACGTAAATTGTAGAAATATCCCTACTTAAAATACTCATGTGTTGCTTCCCATCACCTTATATTCTTTTAAATAGTAATTTCCTTCTCAAGATCATCATGACTGCAAGTATTGGTCATGATACTCTGCGCCTGGTCCGTAGTCCTGATTAAAATATTACCATACAGGCATTCATATTTCCTTTTTCCACCTTTCATGTCTACATGTATGTTAAATTATCAATTGGAGAGGCTCATGATGATAGTTCAAATTTGTATTAAATTTTGCATGCTCGTCACATGGATCAACCACCCAGCCCACCGCCTAGCCACGTGCTCAGAGGGCGTCTCGATCCGCCTCGTGTCATACCATACTTGAGCCATTAGTGCCTTGCATATCCTGGGACATTAGATTCATACAAATATCCTATCCCATCTTATCTACTATCATTCCCCATTCCTTCTCCTTGACAGCTTAGCGAGTCTCCATTCCCAATTTTTCCAACATGTCGTCCACCTTGTTACCCTGATGTCTTACATGGATGAAAGGGGATGCCATCCACTCAGTTAGGATTTCCTTGATGGTGTCCACTTGACCCTCCATTCGCCATGAATGTGCAACCTTAGAGCTATGATATCCATTTTGAAGCTTTGTGGGAAGTTTAATAATAATCTAGGAGTCCCCTTCAATAATTACGGGTGTCCAGTTGTTTTCCCTAACTATTTCAACACCATGGAGAAGGCCTTTGACTTTATCCATGTTATTGGTTTCCCAACCAAGAAATCCATACCCAAATCCAACCATGGCGGCTCTGAAATAACGAATGATACAAACATAAGCTACCTGACCCAGATTCCCTTTCAATGCTCCATCAAAGTTGAGTTTGTAGAAGCCCTCTAGAGGAGGAAACCAACTTTTTGCACTTCTCAGAGTCCTATATGATTTATGTCTACTTACCTCTGGTTTTAGGGGTCCAGATACTCCCCATGCCTTTCAAAATGGGAGCCTCCCTCCCCGTCACTTCCCAATATTCTCCTTCCCAGGCTTCCGATCAGATGGTTTCTTTCATTTTTCTCATAGTTTTGTCCCAAAATCTGCTCTCAGGATGGGAATTTCCCTGGAAGGTTCTTTAGTTCCTCTCCCTCTAGACTTCCCATAGGACAAAATGGGGGATAATTTCCCATAATTGATTTAGAATCATATTTTTAAAGGGTTTTCTAGACCATTATGTGATTTTTCTAGCCAGGTTTTGCCTAATCCGGTTAGATCTTCAAAAAATTCTCTACCTCGTGATCCCAGATGGAGGACCCAAATTTACAGGTATCTAGGAGGTGCTCAACGGTCTCTTCTTCAAGGTCATAGAGGAAGCACTGGTAAGGACCTACCATCCCTCATTTTTTTAGGTTTTCACTTGTTAACATTCTATTTTTTAACACAAGCCAACTGGATATGGTTATCTTGGGCCATAGGTTTTTTTTTCGACGATTTCCCCCTTTTTTGATCTGCGGGTTGGATATCGACCTCTATCATAATGTCGTAAGCTTCCTTCATTGTGAAAGAGCTCTTCTAGGTATACCCCCATCTCATTTTTTCTTCCTCATGCCTTATTATATGCCTTATGTCAAGGGCTTCTTCCTATATATCAACCTCCTCCCCTAGGCCAAGGCGTTCCCACCATTCCTTTCATTCCCACATTCGAAGATGTTAATTGTCCGCTTGATTTCTACATAGATCCTTGACCTTGATAATACCCCAAGTGATACATTCCTCCTATATGTGTTGAAATTCCCTCCTTCATCCTAGCGAAGGCAGCTGTTGCCAATATTTCTCCCAAACCCATGTCATTTGGCCATTCCTAACCTCCCATAAACTATGGTTCTGGACTAGATTCCTTCCCTGCCAAGTTGTTCGCCATATGTGGGAACCAAGGATATCTTTGGAGAACCTTATGAGGTCTCTTTTATCCCATCCTATTGCGTATTTGGAGTTCCATATCTTATCCCAAGGTTCTTGGGTATGGGAGACCCATTTGCACGAAAGTTTGGCCCCGCTTACCACATTTTCCTTTTATGGATATCTAAGTCCAAGCCCTCCCTGATGTTTAGGAGAAGAGACCATTTCCAATTTTACCAACACCCACTTTTGATGTTCATGGGAGCCACTCCATGGAAAGTTTCATTGTAAGTTCTTGATATTTTTCAATATGGCCTTTGAGGCCATTAATGTACAGAAGTGGAACGTCAGCATAGCCTGTAAGACCAATTTCACCAAAACCAGTTTGGTGACCAAGTTAAGGGGTCTCAATGTCCGATTCATCAGACATGTTTTCAGGCTATCCAAGACCCCTTCTTAGTAGTTGAAATGATTAAGGGTATCCCTAGATATTTGGACGGAAGGGATATCTCCTTAAACCCCAGGATATGACATATGCTCTGTCTAGAGATAACAAGAATGCCAAAGAATAATACTTGGGACTTATGATCATTTGTCTCCAAACCTAATGCTTTTCCAAAGTCCCCCAGGAGTTGTTTAAACTTCCTATCTTCTTGGGTGGATGGGTAACCCATCAACACAGTTTCGTCTACAAACGGTTGGTGTGTTTGCTTAAATGTCAATGGGTTTAATATTAGCTCTCTGATTTTTCTATTGTCTCTTAAAGCCACAATTGATTTGTCTAGACCTTTCTCCATGAGAATGAATAGGTTTGGGGACATGGGATCTCCCTGTATTATTACTCTTGCTGGTTTAATGATTCCCGAAGGCACTCCATTCAAAAGGATAGAGAATAAAGAGGAAGACACTAAATTCATAATCTAGTTAAACCAATATATCTTTAATCCAAAAGCTTCTATCATTTTGGGGATGAATTTCCAATTAAGTTTGTCATAGGCCTTAATAATGTCTAATTTCACCATCATACCTGGAAGGTTCCTAAATTTGATAGAGTGCATCATTTCATCGACCAATATAATTTCGTATGTTATCTTCATGCCTTCCATGAATCCTGATTGTTCGGGAGATATTAGGCCCGACAAGATGGGTTAGGCGGTTCACTATTACCTTTCTGGCCATATTATAGACAATGCTGCAAAGGCTTATGGTTCTGAATTTGTTCGGGGAATCAACACCTTCACTTTTTGGGATAAGAGTGAGAAAGGTAGAATTGAATACTGGGAGGATCCTCTTGGAGACCCTGGAATCCTCAACTATCCTGCACACTTACATCTTAACTATTTCCCAGAAATGGTGAAAGAAATTCACCATGAAATCATTTGGGCCTGGGGAATTCCCTTCTTTAATCTGAAAGACCACTTCCTCCATTATAGTGAGTGTGGTAAACTTCATTAAAAGATAAATTTTCTCGTGATTAACCAGGGATGGGATGAGTCTTTTTGTCTTCTTGATATCTTTCTACCTATCCTTTAGTGAAATGATGATTTAGAGTGGTTTCTAGTTCTTCCCTAGTTTCCACCTGTTCCCCCCTACATTCTTGATAGAAAAAAGCTTATTTTTGTATTATGTGTTGAATGATCGAGTGATGGAAAAATTTGTGTTTCTTTCTCCCTCCTTAAGCCATCGATTCCAAGATTTTTGTCGCCATAGGATTTCCTCCTATTTTTTCCTTTCCTCTATATCGGAACATAGGATTAGTTCTTCCTTTTTTAAGTCAGAGGATTATCCTTCATTTGTCCCAATATCTTGAACCTCCTCTAGGAGGCCTTCTAGAATATTTTTTTCTAAAAAGATATTACCGAATTCTTCCTTATTCCATTTTTTAAACTTATTTTTCAGGCCCTTCAACTTTTGTTGGAGCTTGTACATGCTTGGTTCATCTCATTAACTAAAATCTTCGCACCATGTCCTGATTTTCTCATCAAAGTCTAGGTTCTTCAACCAAAACTATTCAAGCCAGAATCATTTTTTGAATTGATATCCCAGTCCACTCCACATTAGTTCAATTGGCCAATGATCTGAACCCATACCAAGGAGCATTGCACAATGGATCTCATCCCCTAGTTCTACAATAGATTCAGTAACCAAAAAATGGTCTTGTCTAGATGATATATGTTTATCCACTGTTCTTTTATTATTACAAGTGAACCATCCTTCCCCATGAATGATATCCACAAGGTCGAATTCGTCAATGGTGTATCTGGAAGTTTCACATTCATCCTATGGCCTACGCCTCCCCCTCTTTTTTCCTCCAAATAGGTGATAAGATTGAAACATCCTCCCACCATCTAGTGATCATTATCCATTCCTTCCCTAATTTTTCGGAGAGATTGGAGGAATTCCCTCTTATCCCCTGCATTATGGGGTTCATACACATTTGTTACAACCTTGTAACTAAAAACCCTACAAATTTTAAAACTAAAGATAGGGTGCACCGAGTCCCTTGAAAACCTTCTGGGCTTACCCAAGTAGGATCCTAGTGTATTCCTAGGACTCCCACATACCCTCTTGCATCAAGTCCCATCCATTCACTTCTCTTCCATATTTTCTTTCTCAGGTCTTGGATCTAAGTTGCCTGACACTTTGTCTCTTGCAGAAAAATAATGGCGGACTTGTCTTATTAATATTTTTTCTTAGGATCTTGATTTTTCATGGGATATTTAGGCCCCTAATGTTCCAGGAAAATATATTAATTGGGTAAATTATATACCTAGTGTAAATTTAATGGTAGGGTGCTGAAATGAATCTACCAAATGCTTTTTTACTTATGCAAACCTCTCTTTGTTTATCTTCCTTCCTGTCTTATTTGATGGCTCCTCAAATTTTGATTTCGTTTCCTTGTGAGAACCTAAGCTTATTGTCAGAAATTTGACCCACAGGAGAATCTAGGAGCATTAGAGAAACTCACAAATCAAATTTGGTGTAAAACCAACAAAAAACCATTAATTGAGAAGCAATTTACACACACAATGTGAACATAAATAGGTTAAAAATTGATTGTCTAACATAAAACATGTTATTAATGGGTTTAAATTACATCATAAGAGTTTCTTGAGGATTTGGAAGCCCATTGTGACTGTACAAGTGGAAATTTCCAAATTGGCATTAACCCCCCCTAGATGGGCCAATCACGCTCCAAATCAGCCCAAACAGCCACCACCACCATAGTGTATTAATGCACAATGCACTAAAATTGACTAAGGAGTGAAACTAAGGTACTAATGGTTGGATTACTATTCTAACACCCTCCTTTAATCCAAAAATTTAGTATAGCACTCAAAATGAAGGAGACCTTGGAAACAATGGATCAAGTCACCTCAATTACATAATTCAGAAATTTTATTTGTCCATACAAACCAAGGAAATAAGGAAAACCTCTTGGGACAAAACCTTCCCTCAAGAATGGAAATGGGGATGAAACCTGCAATAAATAGCAGCAAATTACCAACCATCACTCACCCCAAGCAAATATCTGAGGTAAGTGAAGGTCTTCTCTATGAAATCCTTAGTGAAAATGTCGACAATTTGCTTAGTGGATGGGCAATACTGCAGTGAAATCACCCTGTCATGCACTAAGCTCTGGATGTAGTGCATATGGATATCAATGTGCTTTGTCCTTTGCCTCTGAATTGGATTAGTATATATTTTTATGGCACTTTGATTGGCCACCCAAATGTTGGTTGGAGAATCAATTGTGACACTAAATTTCCAAAGAATTCCCTACAACCAAACACACTGTGTAGTTGCATTGACCGCTGCTCTATACTCGGCCTCTGCTGATGAAAGTGAAATGGTGTGTTGTTTCTTAATTGAACAGAAAATGGGACCTTCAAAAAGAATAAAGAAAAAACCTGAAGTTTACTTCCTGTCGGTGGGATCTCCAACCCAATACGAATAAGAAAATCCATCTAGTTGAAGTGAGGAAGTAGCTGAGTAGTACACTCCGAAATTATTTGTACCCTGGACATACTAAATATTTCCTTTTGCAGCCTTCCACTGGAGCTAATGTGGCTGGTGCATATGTATTGCTACAACACTTACAACATAATATATATCTAGTCTTGTATGTGTAAGATAGAGCAAGATGCCCACTAGTTGCTTGTAGAGTGTAATATCTACCAATGGAGAATTGCCAAATTCAAACAATTTGATGGCAGAAAGAAAGAGAGACTTGGATTCCTTACAATCAGCCATGTTAAACTTATTTATCATGTCTAAATAATACTGTGGTTGACTCAGCATGATTCCCCTTCCACTTTCCTCAATTTCCAAGCCCAAAAATTGCCTTAGCAATCTTGGGTCGGTCATGGCAAATTCACTGTGTAATGATGACTTCATTGAACCAATTGAAGTGGTGCAGCTACTTGTAATGATAATTTCATCAAAATAGACTACAATAACCTGCAAAATACCATCATGTTGTTTCAAATATACATTAGGATCTGATTTGCATCTAGTGAAGCCAATAAAGAGCAATAAAGCATCCATTTTAGCATACCAAGACTTGGGGGCTTGCTTGAGTCCATACAATGATTTATTCAACCTACATACCAATGAAGGATACTCTTGGAAACATTAAAGTTTATGCATATAAATATCCTCTTGTATATTACCATGCAAGAATGCACTTTTGACATCCATGGGGTGCACTTGCCAACCCTTACTAGCTTCCATTGCAAGAACTAGTCTTATGGAGTCCATCTTTGCAACCGGTCCAAAGGTATCCGTGTAATCAACAGCATGGAATTGAGAGTAGAATTTAGAAAATAATATTTCCTTATGTTTCACATCTGAACCATTAGCATCATTTTTGGTTTGGAAGGCCCACTTGCATTGGACAAGCTTCCTCTTGGGAGGAAGGGGAACCAATTCCCATGTCTCATTCTCTTGGAGAGAATCGAACTCTTCTTTCATTTCTGTTTGAAATATTGGGTCATCACAACATTTCTGATATGTATGTGGATTATATCCAATCAGCATATAACAATTCTCAGTAATAGCACTATCACTTGCAAAGGAAACATTACTAGTTTGTGATCTAGTCTTCCTAGGCTCATGGGGACTGCCTGCCAATTCCCATGCAACTTGAATGATTTTTTCATCCCACTTGGGCCTTGATCATGAGTGATATGTAGAAATATAATATTCAGACATATTTATATCATAAATATCAGTAAACATAGATCATTTATCATCAAGTACAACTTTGAATGGTTGAGGAGAGGAGCATTCCCCCGGTGCAAGCTCGAAATATCGAATTGGCTCTTCTTTGAATTTCACACTTCTTTCAACAAATGTCTTGAGTGTGGAAGTGCCAAAGAGTTTGTATAATTTAGTATACTCACCATACCCAACCATAATTCACTCCTTTCTTTGTGGCTTCAACGCCTTCCTCTTTTCATAAGGGATTCTAGCCCATGCTCTAGTTCCAAAAATCCTTAAATTTGAGACATTTGGTTTATGGCCAAACCATGCCTCGTAGGGAGTATTTCCTTTTATTGATTTGTGGAAGGATTTGTTTTGTATGTGTGCAACACAACTAATGGCCTCATCCCATAACTTGGGATTTAGATCCCTTGATTCAATTATGCAAGTGGCCATCTCCTTGATATATCTATTCTTCCTCTCGGACACACCATTTTGCTGTGGTGTGTAGGGAGTTGAGTGTTGCATTTGGATGCCACACTCCTCACAAAGGTGCTGTAGGTTCTTGTTTACATACTCATTCCTATTATCAGTCCTAAGGACATTAATATTATTCCCACTCTGATTTTCTACCAATGCCTTCCAAATCTTCAATTGTTTAAAAACTTTAGACTTTAAATTGAGGAAGAACACCCAGAAAAATATTGAGTAATCATCTATGAATGTAAGTACATACCTTTATACACCATATGATGGATTGGGAAATGGACCAATCAGATCTGAGTGTACCAACCCAAGTGGTTATGTGGCTTTCCTTGCCATCCCCTTCTCATAGCTTCATTCTGGACGCTTCCCAACTACACATGCAATGCATGCTCCATTTGATGATTTGATTTGTGTAAGTCCTTCCACCATCTCATCTCTATGTAGTGCTTGGTGGTACTTGTAATTCATGTGACCAAACCTCTCATGCCATATCTTGGAAAAATCATTGGAATGTGAGAGAAGTGCTTGGTCATTGGAAGTGGGGAGGAAGTCATAAAACTTATACATCCTCTCATGATGGTCTGCATACCCAACTGCAATGACTTAGTCTGCTGAGATTTCTGCAATCTCTACCATGTATGGAGTGAAGGTCACTCTCTTTGCCTCTCCTGTATGGGTCATTTGATAGATTGACAACAAATTTGTTGCAAGGTTTGGTACATAAAACACATCACTGAAGAAACCATGCCCTAAGTCAATCCTACCAATCCCCTTGGTCTGGATTTCTGAATCATTCCTCATTCGAACTCTTGTGCCATAATTCGAATGCATGGAGGAGAAGAGATATATTGTGGCTACCATGTGTCTAGAAGCCCCCAAATCAATGATGAAATATGAAGAGTTAGAGGTACATGCTACCAAAACATAACATTTCTCCTTGCCATCTGAACTATAGCTACCATCCTTCTTCCTTGCGCTATCATGGACTAGAATGTTGTTCTTCTCCAGTAGTTGTGCCATCTAGTCAATGGTATTTTTCATGCATGAGCTCTCTATATTCCATCCCTTGCAGAAATAGGCGCATTTTGTCTTCTCTTTCCCCCTCTTTTCCTTCTCCTTGGGAGGATTCGAACCCCCATCACTGGATTTTGGTGTTTTTGGTTTCTTCTTCTTTGGCAGCTTTGAATTCTTGGGCTTGGGATTTCCCTTTGAGGAATTAAAAATTCCTATGTTCAAGGCTTGATCCTTAGTCTTGGTTGTACCCATTTGGACTAGCTTATCTTACTCCTGAGTTAGAGAGTCTATGAAGCTAGCTATACTAGGAATTCGCCAGTTTTGAAGTGTTAACTTGCTGTAGTGGAATGTGCTGACAAAAACTGAGAACTCTGGCCCCAACTTCAAAAGGATGGCAAAAATCAAATGGTCCTATTTCTTTTCAATGTGACATTTCTTTAGCTACAAAATAAGTGACTTAAAATTGGTGAAGAAATCCTGGATAGTGTCAATGTACGCTGGGATTTGGATGATGAGCTCGTTCTCAAGTTGGTCACCTCTTAGTTCATCAGTTTTCCCAAAAAATGTCTCTAGTTTTACCCAGACTTCACTGGGTGTGGTCAAACTGTCTATGTGGAACAAGAGCTCTCTTGAGATTCTTAGACACAACAAACCATATGCTTCATCCAATCTGTTGAAGTACTTGGCTTTCTCAACAGTAGAGTTTGGATCCAACTCTGTGCCCATGGTAACTCTGTAAAGGCCTTTGGCTCTCAATTGAATTGAATCACCATCTATGCCTTCCAATCGAAGAATTTGAAATTTGTTAGCAATATGTGGGTAGATTCCATTTCTTCCTACGCTAATGGTGATGAGATTGTCAAATGTCCTTCAAAACAATTCGATTTTATCTGGACTTCCTCTAAAAATGCAGCTCAAAAAAATATGAATTGATATACAAATCAATAAAATCCAACAATATCTGATACCATGTGATAAATTTGACCCACAAGAGAATCTAGGAGCATCCGATAAACTCACAAATCAAATTTGACGCAAAACTAGCAAAAAACCATTAATTGAGAAGCAATTTACACACAAAATGTGAACAAAAACAGGTTAAAAATTAAATTTATAACATAAAAAATGTTAGTAATAGGTTTATATTACATCATAATAGTTTCATGAGGCTTTGGGAGCCCATTGTTACTGTACAAGTGAAAATTTCCAAATTGGCATCAATCCCCCTAGGTGGGCCAATCACGCTCCAAATCAGCCCAAACAACCACAAATTGCCATGTAGATGTGGTTGAGATGATGTGGGGAAATTATTACACCTTGCATGTGTGGGTGTAAAAATATGGGTGGTTTAGAGTCTCTAGGTGGCACTGAATGCACCAAATCAAGCCAAAAATGGACAAAATCCACCTCTAATGCTCATAGTCAACCATGATGTCTGCATTCAATGAATGGGAGTGCACCAGAAATGATGAGGGCACCCATGTGGCTGGTTTATTTAGATGGAGTGCTCATGTGGGTGTAAATGGCTCAATTTGACTAGTTATTGGTCAAACTAAGCACCCTAAGTCCACCACCATAGTGTATTAATGCACAATGCACTAAAATTGACTAAGGAGTGAAACTAAGGTACTAATGGTTGGATTACTATTCTAACAATTATACCAATTTAGTTCGAGGAATGATCTTTGAGGATAGATTCTTTTAACATGATCACTTGTTCGTATAGAACATAACCTTTCCCTTTATCTGTAAAGGCCTTCTCAATTCCCTCTAAATCTAAATATCCTATATCCATATCCTTGACCTCATCACCTGTGTCAGGTTCAACCACTTCTTGCACATTATCTTCCCCGATTTCCTCCTCCATCTGAGTGGCGGGTTTGGATGTTTCTACTGGTGGTGATTTTCCTCATTTTCCCATCGATTGATTGTCCAGGGTTTCCTCTTCACAATCTTCCATATCGTCAAACTTGTTTGAGACAACTATCCTCTTGTGCACCTCCTGGTTGTCTTTCTTTTAGCTTCCTCTTTTGTGTGATGGGGCTCTAGCGAACCCTTGCTACTTATATTCCTTATCCTTTTCTATATTTGTCTTTGGATTGTTCATGGGACATTCCCTAAATAAATGGTCGTATTCATGACATCTTCGGCACCAAAATGGGATATGTTCATAGTCTAGGGTTTGGTCCCAATCCTCATCCTCCCATGGCATTTAGATTTATTCTGGTAACTCTTTGGTTAGATCCATATAAAGGAATATCCTCACATAGGCTAGATAGCACAAGATCCACATTTGTTATGAGGTTTTGATAAATTTACCTAGATAATTCCCCAAATCCTCCAATATTTATGGATCCTAGTATTGTCTTGGAAGAGAGGACATCCTTATCCAAATTGGTGATACTTTCATATCTTCTGTTTATGGGAAATTTTTTCCTTCCAGGGTCTCAAGAAAAGTCCCGCTGAGTAGAAGACGCATGGCCATCCATCCATAACTCTGTTCCTATCTTCCAAGTTAATGAAAGAGGTAGTAAAGAACCCTTTGGAACCCAGATGGAGATCATAATGTCCCTTGGGTTTCTAGATCGAATTGATCTATGAGACTAGGGAATTTTTTGATGGTTTCATTCCCATGAAATTCCCTATCATTGTGTGATCTAGAATATACTGGATCCTTTCTCTTATCCTTTAGGATCTTACTATCATGGATAGAATTGGGGTCACTTTCATCCTGCACTGCCCTTGCTTCTGTACCATCGATCCCTTTGCTGGTTTTGGGCATGATCCAGATCTATCGGGATATCCCTGATCTTCAACCATGATGATTCGAGAGCCAAGGAGGATTTCTTGCCTCCCCCCTTACCATTCGCCATGCTTCCTTCAATCCGTCCACCTCTTAAAAACCCCAACCAGTCCTTTTCCCTCCATCTTCATCCGTCATCCCCCACTGTGCACAGACCAAGCTATTGAGTAGGTTATCAAAATAGAGATTGAATTATATGAGTAGTATTAACATTTAATATCTATCATTCTTGTCTATTTTGTTGTTGTTGAGAATGTAATTTAGGTGAAAGTGTGGTTGGAAGCTCAACATGGATCTACTACAACCATCCGGAATAAGCTATGTTATTTCTCCCTTAGTGTTAGCCTTGTTTATCTCTATTAGATGTGGAAATGGATTGATTTTTGGTGTCACACTATATGTTGTGGTATACCCCAAGCCATAGGGATTTTTTTCCGTAACACAAGGCTCAATATATGCACTCTAGGGAGGAAAAAATTTCTATGCAATCATATCTTCAAATTCAAACTTTGGTAGAAACCCTAATTTCTTGTCGAAGAGAGAGGAGAGAGAGTTTCACATTTTGAAATCTATTATATTCAGGATAGCTCTGATACCATGTTAAGATTCCATATGCTTAGCTATATATCATTAGTATTCATTTCAATTTCACAACAATAGCATATGCAGGATCACTGAAAGAAACAAAATCACAAGATGGACACATATTTATCCTCAGAAACCCTCAAGGGGAATAAAACCCAAAAAAACTTCTTCTATATAGATGTATAAAAAGTACAAAGATAAAACCCCAAAAAGGTGCTCCTTCTCCTTGCATATGTGTCTCTCTCTATCTCCTATGCGTTATACACAAGTGTGTGTTTAAATGAGGAACACACCTCCTCTATTTATACTCTTTCTTCCACTTTGAATTTTTCCCTAATAGCTCGGCCCCAACAAACCTACTGGGCCGACTTCACCTAGGAAGACACAAGACAATATATTATTATATTATGGATGGTTCTATTGACCCGACTTACAACATATGTTTTACCTCATGACTGTATGATGACCAAATACAATAGTAACATCCCGATAGAGGAATAAAACATCTCTGATAGGTTACAACAATGAAATACATTTAGAATATTCTTCAAATTTACAATATTTCAACTCATTAGAAGACTTAAGGTTCATTTCGAGATAAGAGATACAAAGATAAAATTGTATGAAAATATGAATAACATTATAGGAACTAATTAAGGATTTCCCTTATCCCTTACCTTTTTTAATCATGTTTGGATGATGTAGGTTGTGCTTGCACTACTATAGCTTTAATAGTCGTCATCCTCTAGATTAAGTTGACAACCCTATCATCTAAGAAACCAACTAAAAATTATGAAGGATTTATATTCTAGAACAAGTATGTTAGTAAACATCGACAAAGAAAAGGTTAAATAATCAAATCCCAATTTTTTGTGTATGGAAATAACAATTTAAAGGAAGTTAATTCTTGCAAATAGTAAAATCATGAATGTGAGTGTATTTTTGGGAGGGGAAAGGGGATTATGAGAAAATAAATATGGTTTTCTCACGATTTTCAACTTTGGGTGAACAAAAGTTATGTTTGTGTTTAGAATTTCACTTTACATTAAAAACAAAACTTTTGAAGAATTATGTTAGCTTTCCAGTCATTATTTTTCATATTTTTTTATTAACATTTGATAGGTCAATTTAGCAAATGTTTGACAATATGTTCTTATAAAATGAATGGACTAATAAACAATCATGTTAAGAGAGCTGCATGAACTCATTATTAAACTTTTGTTTATTAAGAATAAAATATGCTACGACAATGTAGATATAGTGTATTAACCCATACATATAATTTTGTATCCAATGGGTGAATATACTAATTATTCACTTTTTTTTTGAATTGGATCAATGTGGAAAACTTGTAGAATATCAACATGTTTACGGAGAATCGACATTTCTATCAGTTTCCACTAAAATTAAATAATCTAAGAGTACCATTTTGAAGTAGACACTCAAACGACGAGTCCCATAATTTTTTGAATTTTTCTCATTGTGTATTTATGTAGTTGTTGATTATTCATTTCATTGAATTTTGTAAACAATGAAACCAAAACAGACACATGTTAACGATTTTTTTTTAATCTGATCTCAACCAAATACAACAAAATTAATACCTATGGAAAGTATATTCAATGGAAAAAAATAATGGAATCAATTCTGAAAGTTGTTTTACACGATTGAACATCACTTTTACATTCTAAATTTAGAGAAACATGAAAACTTGTTAATTTTCATATGTTAATAGATTTTCCACCCAATTATTTTTTGACCAAAAAGTATTTCAGCTGAAAAATAGTTCATCGAAAACACTCTCTCATTAAAATAGTGAAGTCAATATCAAGGTTCGTCAATATTTTGGAGGAAAATATATTTTGACCGAAAATATCATCTCCAAAAGATTTTGTCAGTCAGAATAATGCAGGTCCATTTTCAATAATTAAACCTCTTTCGAACATTGTTTATATACACTAAGCGAATTTGTAATTTCACATCTTTCATCAAAGTGATATTCACAAAATATTTTCTAAGGGTCTTTAAAAGGCACTTCAACTTGATTTCGTACTCATCCTCTCACAAGTGAGTGTACCTGCCACATCTCTTCCCAGAGGTACAACTACCACCATTCTAGCTGCTTTTATTTTACAATTTGTTATGTTTTAATCATTTAATAGAATCTATGTTTACTATATCACTGTGTTTATTGCCATGTATTAGTGTATGTGAATATAGATATGCTCTTTCATTTCATTCTCACATAAATCCAGATCAATTGTATTCACATGAATTCAATTTAATAATTCAAATGGATCATCTCATTTAGTTCAACATAAACAAACAATAATCCATAATACACAAATTGACCTATTTAGATATAATAGTAAACCGTTATCTTTTAATTGCATTTTTATGAGAAACAAGCTATGGAAGAACACCAATCCACCCAAATGTAGGCACTCTTCCCAATAGTTACTCTTTCAGCAGAGAGGCCACCCATGATTTGTGCTATGTATCAACTAAGGAGGAACTACTTAGCCTCACTCAGAGTCATAAACATATAGATTCATTCTAAGCCAGCACACAACTACGTTTATAAAGCATACAGAGAGATAGTATTTAAGAATGCTAAGACAGTGATATAAACCACATAGCTACAGGAATCTCAATTGACTTCAAACTAGCCTTTGCACCCACATTACCTACCATACACAACACAAGGAAGGTCACCTTATCTACTACATAGTCCCTCGGGTGCCCCTTCCATCTAGTGCTACTCAGGGTGGGCATAGAAAGGTCCAATATACTAAAACTATAGATATTTCTTTCCTTCACTCGGTTTATAGAGAAATTCTAACCTCTGTTCTCCCTCTCACTTAGATCCACTCTTAGATTTTTCTGATTTCTGGCCACGTGACTTTCAACCATGAAATTCAATTTCTATGCTTCCAAATATAAACCTTCACACAAATTTCTAGGCTTTTACTCTCAAATTTTCCCCAGGGTTTATGTCTATGGATTCCCCACTAGATTTCCAAACCCACACAAATTTCTAGGAATTTTTAACACTTGAAAACATGGCTTCTTTCATGGTTACGGTTTTAGGTATTTCTTTCGATTGGAAACACATAACATATTGAGAATTGGAGTCTACTTCCTCTACCATGGAATGTGAATGAAAGAAAATGAATCCCCATAGGGAAATTGACTTCCGTGTCAAGTAAAATAAGATGATAACTTTTCATACAAATTTCTACAAGGCTCGTCCCATGCTCCATTAAATTCCTAAGATGATTTCTCATATACCTTCTCACAATAGAATTAAAGAACACCAAGGAAGTTCACTTGGGTTCTCAAGTTGACACTTAGAAATATAGGGTTGAATCTCTCACACCCCCTCACATTTCCCAAGTGGATACACACAACCCCCTCATTTTTGGTTTCAACTATATCCATCCCTCATACTTTTATTTTCTTTATAAATATTTACATGGTTTTTACATTTGTCCCATGGCTAGCTAGCCAATGTCCACAAATATGAAATGCTTTCCATTATCATTCTAGGAATTCACTAGTGGTACCTTGGCCTTGGGATCATCAGTAGGAACCATATATTACATTCTTACAATATTTACATTATAAATTCAATATGATATAGGGGTCAAAATGAGGGTATTATAGACACCCTATTATATATTTTGTTGAGTTTATGAATTTTCCTGATTTGGTCACTCCCTGCATAGAAGAAAGTTCCCCCCCATTTCGATTTCCCTTCATGTAAAATTAATTTTTTTTAATTAATTAATTAATTATATTATATTATATATAATATATTTATATTGGGAGATATATTTCATTTTCTACTTATTCTATTTTATGCTTAAATTTGTTTATAGGGTAAAGTTTATAACTTCATGCTATTACTTCTGGCATGCTCTCTTTTGAATATATAAGTGGATTAAATTTATGATGTAACTGTAATAATAATTACAAAGGCTTTCAAAATATAGAAGAACTATAGGAGACTGATAGGAGAAACTTTGATGAAAGCTACCACCTTTATTTTTTTGAAAAAGTTTAAATAGACTTACCATATGTAAGATTTTTTAGGACTGTATTTACTTTTTTGATGGGATA
>LPNX010273490.1:119361-135826 GCA_001517045.1 Pseudotsuga menziesii
CTTTTTATCAGAAACTCACTATTATACAAGAAAAGATTCTCTTGATCCACAATCAAATAATCATAGCGATCTAAAAGCACTTTTCCTCCTATTGAAAGATTCTATGATAAGAACGATACAATAAATCACTACAACAAAACCCTGTGATTAGCGTCTCTTTTAGCTTCCTTTTTAGCATCCACTATCACTTTTAGTGTATTTTTCATCATTTTTTGGACAAAGTGGACGCTTTTCCATGGGATGGCACTTTTAATGGCATTATTTGCGTCTCTTTTTAAAAGTTGGTGCTATTTTGGATGCTAATTAGCATCCCAATTAGTGTCCCAATTAGCATCCTTATTAGCATCCCAAATAGCGTCCCAATTAGCGTCCCAATCAATGTCCCAATTAGCATCCCAATTAGCGTCCCTTTTTAAAAGCTGGTGCTATTTTGGATTCTAATTAGCATCCCAATTAACGTCTCGATTATCGTCCCAATTAACATCCCAATTAGAATCCCAATTAGTGTCCCAATTAGCATCCCAATTAGCATCCCAATTATCATCCCTTTTTAAAAAATGGCACTATTTCGGATGATAATTAGCATCCCAGTTAACGTCCCAATTAACATCCACAAAACCATCCCATATAATGCCAAGAATAGCTTCCAAAAAAATGTCACGAATAACATAGCACCATATATTAATCCAGGGTTAGCGACAGAAATTGTGCCATGAATTTTAGCAGGAAATACATTCAACATAGCATCAAGTATAGAGCCAGGAATTGCACCTAGAAAACATCCAACATAGTGCCAAGTATAGATCCAAGTATAGCACCTGGAATAATGCAAGAAATTTCAAAAGGAACCGCGCTAGGAAATGCACTAGTTTTAGAGATAGGAATTGTTTTCAGAAAACGTCAGAAATAACGTTAGATATATCAATGTCAATGTCAATGATCATTATTCATGTGATAGTACTTTTGGATATTGATTTATCATAGTGGCACCTAAATGATCATAATCATGGAACTTTTGGATCTTGATTAATACTAATGAGGGTTAAATTAGCTTAATGCCACCTAAATTGCTCTAATGGCATTTGAGTGTCTCCAACAACATTTGATAGACCCTAATGGCATTTGAGTGTCCCCAACAACATTTGATAGGACCTAATGGCATATGATTGCACCTAACAACATGATAATGATGCATTACGATAATTATGATGGAGCGTATGGATATGATTTGATAAGTATAAGACTATATCATCCATTCTTCTAAGGTAGTATGGATCCTTACTCATTATTATCACAATTATATTGATGATGACTACGGCGATGACAATGATGTTGATATATTGTATGATGATGATGGCAATGTGGATGTGGATGTCAATGATGAATATGCATGTGGCATCACTTTTGGATCCTAATTGATTCTAATGGCACCTACATGTCTGTAACAACATCTAAACAACCCTATTATCACCGAAATGGTTGTAACAACATATAAATGACCTTAACAATTACATGACATGAATCCTAATTTCGATGAGTGATTAAGAACACTAATGGCATATGCGTGACCATAATGACAATTATGATGACGATTTTGTTGATGATGTACTTAATGTTGATGATGATGATGATGATCAATATGATGTTGATGTACCATATGGAGTTGATGATGATGATGATGATGACAATGTCGATGTCCACAATGATGATACTTGTCATAATACTTTTGGATACTACAAAACTTAAGATATTGGAGTTAATAACAAGTAATAGAGGTTGTGAGGTGTTGACCATAAAAATATTGTTAGTCATTGGGTTTTACATTGACTAATATGGCCATTGTGTTTAGTAGTTCCCCCACCCCCATTGTAGGAAGGTAGTACAATACCACCTATCATGGTGCTACCAAACTGTCACCCTGCAAGGTTGTTTTGGACAACCCCCCCATCCATACCCTCATTTTTACCAAGAATATCCAAGGCACAAGAAGTGGATATCAATCTTAACAAAAAATCTAAATTTCTTTGTACTCTTAAGGATATTTTGGTATCGGTTTAAAATGGAATGAATGAAGCAACAAGCATTTCAATAATGCCCATAGTGTTACTTTGAAGAAGTGGATCAAATGTTTTTACATATTTGGCCTTATAAGCAAACATCTCTCAAGGAAAAAAGAAGTTAGTTATGGTCACTATAGTTGGGAAATATACATGATGACTATGGTCACCATAGTCACTATAGTTGGGAAATATGCACAACCACCGTGGTCATTGTGGGTCTCACGGGAATATTGTGTTTGTATTATTATGGTGAAATGGTCTCTTGAGGATATTGATTTTTATGGACTATAAGTGGTAGCCATCCCATAGTTAGGAGTACCTTGTGCCACACTACTCCTACCACCCTTTAATAGCTTTGTCCTCTTGTCAATGACTATCTACAAATTTAACAAGTACAACCAATTTCTCAAGTAGGAATACCATTTGTTGTTTAAATTTAGATTGCATGTTCACATTACTTTCATCCTATACTAGAGTCTTTTCCCATGGGAAAAAATTGGTTTAGCTAATCCCTTCGGCTTAAAGGGCCCCTACTTACCCATAATTGACCTATAATTACAATTAATTACACCTATTTAACCCATAACGGACCCTTAATTACCACTAATTAACCCCTAATTAACCCATAATTGACCCCTTATTAACCCCTAATTACGACATCTCATTACCCAATAATTACCCTTAAATGACCCTTAATTACCCATAATTGACAACAAATTACCCCTAAATTATCACTATTTGACCCTTAATTACCCATAATTACCCATAAATGACCGCTAACTTTGTGTGGGGTGCTAGTTCATCACATAGGCCTTACAAAGGGAATTTTTTTCTTGTGAGTTGTGGGATATGGCAGCCATTTTGGGAGGTATAACATCATGAATAACTTTTTACAACTAAGCCATGGTTTGGGACTAACTTCTAGGTCCTAAGTTCATATAGTTTCCTTTAGGTCTCATGGGTCATGTCTAGCACCCCAAACAACCACACATGCCCTACATAGGAAATATTTAGCATTGAGTGAGATATGTCCATCATTTTGAGAATTAACATACCAAGGATGGCGCTTGATGCCCATGACATGGTCTAGGGATAAAAGGCAAGGAATTAGGACATAACATATATTTCTATGGGGCTCACATGCCATGTTCATCACTCAGTGTATCACACATGACCATAATACATAATCTTTGGCCTCCAAGTTTGATACGGTGGTGAATTAAAAGTTTGAAAGATTTGATATGTTTCTTGGGGATAAGGGCATATTTTGGTACAGAAACCTAGGTTCTATATCCATGGAATTCATCTCTAAGCCTTATATGCATGTGTGGGAAAATGAGCCTCAACATAGGCCATGCATAGGTAATATTTAGCATGTCACGAGTAAGATGTGGTGTCACATTTTAAAGTTTAGTACACCAAGGATGGTTCTCATGACCCAAGTCATGTTAGAGGATGAACATCCAAAGTTTTAGTCCATAACATGTGGTGTTCAGGTTATACATACACCGACCATGAGGCCCTAGCCCATCTTTTCCTTGTGAAATTGATAAGGTGGCCATTTTGAGGTTTGTCACATCATGGATGCTTCTTGGTCACTAATATATGGCTTGATACAAAAAACCTTGCTATTGGGATAGAACATTTGTCTATGGGGCTCATGTTCTTTACATAGTAACCTACATCATTACATAGGGCACGTGTAAGGAATCTTTGCATATCAATATTGCTCTATCCATCATTGGATAGGGATGAGGTAATAACCATCTTGAATATGAGTAAAGAGAAAAACCCAATAGTGGGTAAACCAGTGCTTTAGCCCCTAGTAATGATGAACTCGTATAGTAATCAGACAGTGCACAAGCCTCCTTCTGCAAACTTCTTTGCTTACTTCTGACAAGAACCTTTTATTAGGAACATAATCATCAGGTACATCTGGACCCCAGGTTGCAAGGTTTTTATCTTCATGAATTTCAGGCATTTCTTTTCTACACTTTTTCCAAGCTTCAGTACTACATCCATTCCATTGTCCATGTACAAAATGATGCATTTCATCAGGATAAACCTGACACACATATATAAATCTGAAATTTATTTGAAAATATTCCCATGACATCCAGAAAATCTCATCTTTTTCCAGAGGAGTGTATTTCAATTTGTGCTTTATCCTGTCTGTCCATTTAGGTGAAGAGTCTGACCATGGACCATTCCACTCAACTTCATTTTCCCTAGGATTCCTTATTTACACAAGCTTATGACCATTTACCTCACATACTTGCAATAGTGAGTTTTAGGTGAAAATTTCATTCCAAACTCAAATTGGGTCCTATTTTTGTCTGAATTCTTTAGTACCTCATGAGGTCTAATCCAATAAGTGTAGTATGGATTTCTTATTTCAGCCCAATATCATATATGCCTAACTAGTTAAATATCTTATCTACAAAATATGCATTTCATCCCAATCAGTGATCAAATTTGAAGGGCGAGACTTAATTTCAATTGGAAGGGAATTTGTTCTCTTTGCCCTTTAGAGATAAAGGATAATATAAATAATTGTACTTCAATTGACAATATAAATTAATTAAACTTTTTCATCAAAAAAATGAAAAAAATAAATATTGTTCTTTTAAATTTTTACAATTTTAAATAATTGAGTACCCCTTAATATCTACATGAAAAAAATGCTGTATTTTCAATGAAACTTATTTTGAACACATTAAGTTGTCATATGTGTATCATTAATTTTACAATTCAATAACATAACAACTATTCTATTGTATTTTTGAAGTTGGAGAACACTTCATTATCCAAAAAAACTACTTAGACTATGCCATAACCATATTGGGGAATCCACGTGCAATCCAAGCTTGAGAGATGTAAGAATGATAAGGATTGGGCACCTAAGAAAAATAAATACACAACTCAGAAAACATTAAAAAAAAATTTCCTACATACAAAGCAAGTTAGCAAAGCTAGCATAACCGAGCTTGGGGCATCAAATATTTTTGTTCAACACTTGTCGTGATATCATACATGTATGTGATGGAGGGGCACAAGTCAATTGAATCATTGCAAATCAATGGATGTTTGAGTCTCAAAACGGCCTTTTAAATTGAAACAAAATACCATAATAAGTTTATTAATGTCTAGGTTTGAGAAAGTTTTAGGTGTGAGTAATTAAGGGCTCGCAGCTCTAAAATTTGTTGTGTTTTGTACCAGTCCATGATTCAGTGAATCAATAGTCATGGGTAGCAATTTAGGTTATTTAATGAAAACAATTAATATGTATAACCTCTATGTCGAAACCGATTTCCATGCTGATGTAGGCCACTACCTTCTTTATTGTTTTACCAAAAGACATGATAATGAGGAAGAAGACCTAAAATTATGGACTTCACCTTCAAAGAATGCCTTGCAATCACATTGGTAAGGAGTTATAAGAAGATCACAAGAGTCCAACGTGTCAATTATTAGTTGATAGTGTTAATCAAAGACTTATATGGTAAATTTAATATAAGACTTACTTATAGTTGTCTCTTAGTCTTTGCGTCTTAACACAGTCAATTTTTTATGGTTGTGTTTGCACCTTAACCCAATTCATATTATAAGGTGAGGATGTGCATACATAATAATCCTTAGTTATGATCACAAGAGGAGGATTTAAAGAGAAGAGGATGTAAATAAAAGTAATTTTTATATGTATTTTGGTAGCGCCGAGGACAAATGTTGTGAGAAACCACAAATGTTTGGAAGTTCAGAGGGGTATTGCATTATGATCATGCCACCCATCAAATTGAAGGCTATTCTTGAGCCAACAATTTTCTTTTTAATTTTATTAACAACCATTGTTTCTCCATATCGTGTACCCAATGAAACCTCTCTATGGCAATGCATAAATTGATTTTTGCACAGTAGTGATCCTAGCTACATGCCAGTATTTGTATTTGCATGACATCGAGTTTTCTTTATAGTTGTCGTGAGTCCATGATATACATGCAAGAAATGAAGTCTTGTAGAGGAGAACTTATCAAACAAGCCTTTTAAATTTCATTTTGATGAAAAAATAGTGGACATTGGTAGCGAGGTTCACATAGGTAGTAGGCGCAAAATTTTGAGCTCCTTTCGGGCCTAGTAGTAGACTACTAGTTGTTCTTTTTTGTTATAGTCATAGTTGTTGACAAAATTTCACACTTTAGATTGCAGCCCCAAGTGACTCGGGAGTGAGAGCCACATCACTATGGCTACTTCCTCGTAGTCATCGATGATAAACGGCCATCTTACACAATTAAATAGTGAGTGTAGGACATGAGTGAGTAAGTGATTATAATTTATCATATTTCCAATGTTTTGAATGATGAGTTGAACTTTATAGCATAGGAATTTCAACATCTTGAGTAATTTATATGGATGGGTACTTTAAAATGTTGCCCTTATTTTGAAATGTTGATATAAATTATGCCCTTTATAATTGGAAGGGTAAAATTCAGATTTTAAATTTTTTTTGAAAGACAATTTTAACTTTACACTGGGCTAGAACCCTTTGGAAGGGCTGGGAAGGGTGGTTCAATTTCAAATGTTGATCCCAATCTTAGACACAAAATTTAATGGATTTTCAAAATTGTATCAACATGGAGGACCACATTTTGACTTGGTGGTAGTTTCATGTGTGCCACTTCACTACCAAGACCAATGCTTATAACCAATTCATAGGTGGCGCCTACTTAAAAATTTAGTTTGTGAATCCTTGTATACACTTACATATTGTGAGGAAATAACTAAGCAATGTTTACATTTACCCATAATTGACTTTTCATACCCCATAATGGACTTTTCATACCCCATAATTGAAAATTTATTTGGACATTAATTCTCTCCCATTCCCGTGTATCATGTCTCAGCTTGCACTACCGAGTTCAGGAACCCATGGACAACTTTGTGACAATCCCTGAAATTAGCCGAGGATTCTTTTCCCAGAACCCAAAACCATGCAAATTTTTGATGCGAAAAATGGATTAAGCCGATGCCAACAACATATTATGTTTTTTCTGAGAAAACCATTGAAATAATGAGTGCTAAAGCTTCAACCATAATAGCTATCACTATAGCTACTCTCAGGGCAACATCATCCCTGCACAAAATCAATGCAGACATAATCTCACTTTGCAGAGAGGGACGAATGAAAGAGGAAATACAAATCTTGAATTTTCTGGACCACTGAGGCATTCAACTTGAACCCGTTACCTATAATTCTCTATTACAGATATGCATTGGAAACAAGGCCCTCTTAGAGGGAAAACAAATCCACACCCACATGCTATCGAGTGGATTTGAGCCAGATCTCTACTTCAATACCAAACTCATAAGCGTATATGTAATGTGCGACAGTCTGCAGGATTCACGCTTATTGTTTGACAAAATTCCAACAATAAATCTCTTCAGTTGGAATGCAATGCTGAGAGGATACATGAGGAATGGAATGTTTCAAGAAACCCTAGGAATTTATTACCAAATGATCAGGGAAGGTGTAGAGCTAGATAATTTTACATTTCCCCATGTTCTTAAGGCCTGTACTGCTTTATCTGATTTGTAGGAGGGCAGGAAGATTCATGATCTTATTGTTGAAAGAGGGGTTGAATCAGATAATTTTGTGGCTAGTGTCCTCATAGAGATGTATTCCAAGAATGGTGTCGTGGACACTGCATGCCAAGTGTTTGACAAAATGTTCGAAAGGGATGTTGTGACATGCTGTGCCATGATCAACAGCCTCGTACAGAATGGGCATTATCAAGAAACCTTGAAGCTTTTTCGACAGATGCAATTGACAGGGTTGAAACCCGGTATGGTAATTATTACTAGTCTTCTGAAGACATGCGCCTGATTGAGAGCTCTGAAACATGGAATGGAGATTCATGATTATATAATTAGAACTAAACTTGATAAATATATTGTTGTGCACAATTCCCTACTAGACAATTATACCAAATGTGAAAGTATGGAGGATGCATGGCTAGTATTTGACAAAATGCCCAAAAGACATGTAATTTCATGGTGTTCAATAATTGCAGGTTGTTACCAGAATGGGAATTTTGACGAGAGTGTTAAGCTATTTTGCCGAATGTTACTAGATGGCATTAAACCTAATTCTGTTACCTTGGCAAGTGTTCTGCCATCATGCGCCCACTTAGAATTTGTCAAATAGGGGAAAGAAATCCATAGTTATATAATTCAGAATGAATTTTAATTGGATGATTTTGTAGGGAGTGCTCTATTAGACATGTATGCCAAATGTGGGAATATGGACATGGAATGCCAAGTTTTTAACATAATTCCTTAGCAAGATGTAGTGCTATGGAATTCCATGATTGATGGCTATGCTCAGAATGGGCATTGCAATGAGGCATTGGAACTTTTTCATCAAACTTAGAAGCAAGCCTGGAAGCCTGACTCTGTTACCATAGTGAGTATTCTTCCAGTTTCTTCCTGCTTAGCAACATTGAAACAAGGAAAAGAGATCCATGATTACATAATGAGAAGTGCACTCCAGTATGATATTCCTGTTAGAAATTCCCTCCTGGACATGTATGCAAAACGTGGGAATATAATGTTTGCTCGATTTGTGTTTGACAAGATGCCAAGAAAGACCATGGTTTCCCAGAACACAATGATTGCAGGGTATGAAATTCATGGGCATGGTGATGATGCATTTGCACTATTTTACCAAATAGAAAAGGCGGGATTTAAGCCTGACTATATCACTTTTATTGCTCTCCTCTTTGCATGCAGTCATGCAGGCCTGGTGAATAAAGGTCGGGAATATTTTGATTGTATGAGTCGAGATTATAACATTAAACCAAGAATGGAGCACTATGCTTGCATGGTTGACCTTCTTGGGTGAGCTGGGTGCTTGAATGAGGCTCGATATTTTATTGAAGATATGCCACTGAAACCCAGTGTTGATGTATGGGGAAGCTTGCTTGGTGCCTGCAGAGTTCACCACAATGCAGATTTAGCAGAACTTGCAGCAGAGCACTTTTTTGAGTTAGCGCCTGATAATGTGGGATATTATGTTCTTCTGTCAAACCTTTATGCTACTCTTGGTAGGAGGGTTGATGTAGCCAAAGTGAGGGAGATGATAAATGACAGGGGTTTGAAAAAAGAGCCAGGATGTAGCTGGATTGATGTAGGTAACAACATTCATGCATTCCTTGTAGGAGACAGATCCCACCCACGATCTGATGAAATATATGAAACATTGAAGAACTTGGCAATGAAGATGAGAGCCATAGTGTATGTACCTAATGTATCTTTTGTGCTACATGATGTAGAAGACTACAATATTTTGTAGTGAGGGGAAGACACTGGTATTTCTTGTAAGACTTCTCAACTATGTTGCATGGGGTATGGGCTCGAGTATCCATACAGGTATATATGAATGATGATATCTTTGTAAAATGAGTTGGGGTATGAATTTTATTCTTGGAGAAAGTTAATTGGTAGATGTTTTGTACATGTCATTTTATCATGACTTTTTGTTGAATTTGTATTTTTGGTTACAAAAGTGGATTCAGCTTTCTCTAAAACATTTGGACATCTTAATTATGCAATTTTAGAAATGTATATTTACAATTTTAATGATGTATATTTACAATTTTAACAATTCCATCCATATTTCAAATGTAAAAGTAGTTGAAAAAATAGTACAAAACAATACAAAAAGTAGTTGAAAAAATAGAACAAAACATCAAAATTTTAGTATTCTATGAACAAATAACTTTTTCTTTGATAACATGGTACCATCATATTAATCTTCTCTATTGCAAAAGAATAGTATTTTCCAAGGGATCTAAGCTATTTCCGTTGCAAGAATGTGGATTTTTACTGCACACGGATTCTTAATATATGCTCCTTATTATGCTCATTGTAACCAACAATAAAATGATATGGGATATCGAAGTTTATATCTTATTAAAGAAAAATTATTTTTTTAATCAATGTGGAGCACTATGTTTTAGATGGGAGAATTTGTATGTCAGAACAACAATTTGTAAGTTTTAGATGGGAGGATTTGTATGTCAGAACAATAATTTTAGGATGTATAGTTGTTAGGTGTATTTGACATTTTTAATGGGCACATAAAAAGCATGTCAATAAATTGATTCCTTTGACTAAAACGGCATCCATTGTCAGTGAGTTTGTTGCAAAATGATGTCTAAAGCTAAATACACAAAGAAAAATATATATATAATTTGAAAGTTATCGATGAATTTTTATTTTTAGTTTGGGAGTTATAATGAATATGCTTCATGTTTCTATTTATTTTTTATTAGCAGTGATTAAATGTTAGGGTTTACCTTCATCATGTGCTTCATATGCTATATTTTTCAGTATATGGAGGCTTTGATCGCTGTTGTTGAAGGAGAATGTGATTGAAGTGACAAATTTGCATACATATATTGTCCCTTTGGTTTGAAATTCTTCTCTTATAGTTATGGCTTGTGTATTGTATTGACATAATTATTTCCCTTCACAGCTGAGGAATTCCATAGAAGTAATGGAGACATGGGATGTATGTTCATCGAGTGTTATGGTGATCGAGAAGGTTCATTGAAAAGGATGAGGTTAGTATCCTCTGTGTTAAATTTTTTTATATGCTAAGCTAGATCATTAGTATTTCATTTCGATTTCATAACAAAAGCATATAAACTGGATCACTAAAAGATAGACAAGCACAACCATACAAAAGAGAACACAAAGATTTATCCTGGGAAAACCCTAAAGGGAAAAAACCCAAAAAAATATTCCTCAATATAGATGCCCCAAAAGATAAAAGATAAAACCAACAAGGAGATCAAAGCCTAATCCTCCTCCTTCTCCAGATACTTCTCTCTCTTCTCCACTAATGCGCTATACAAGTGAGAGTCTGTGCTTCCAATGAGGAGCGCTACACGTCTATTTATATTCATCCGTTCACTTCAATTAACTCATCCAACATGTAGGCTCGAGTTAATCATGTAGTCTCAAGTTACACATGTAGGCTCAAGTAACCACACTGGGGTGCTAGTGACCCACCTTTATAATTAGAGGGGAAAACCTCATGAATCTTGTTAGTTCTTCCGATTAGAAGCATCGGAGTACAAGATAATACAAGTGGTTCTCTCGGTAGGACCATCAGGGACCACAAAAGATACATATAGAATATTCTTCGAAGTTACAATATTTCAACACTCCCCCTTAACGAGAAGGGTATTCTACAACAGCATCAACAACAACAATAGTAGGAGAGAGATAGAGGACATCATCAATATCATCAGGGTAACACATCTATAAATCATTGGAAGCTTTTCAACATCATATAGAATTCGTCTTCAATATTCAACGACTGCAACTCTTTGATCACCATCAGCATCTTTTGACCTTTTGATCAGCAACATCTTCAGCAACATCTTCAACACTTTGACCTTTCAATCAGCAACATCTTCAGCACTTTGGCCTTTCGATCAGCAACATCTTCAGCAACATCTTCAGCACTTAGACCTTTCGATCAGTAGCAACATCTTCAACACTTTGACCCTTTCGATCAACAACAATATCTTTAGCATTTTGATCAGCAACATCTTTAGCACTTTGATCTTTCGATCAGCAAAAACATCTTTAGATGTTTGATCAACAACATCTTCAGTACTTTAATCTTTCAATCAGCAACAACTTCTTCAGCATTTTGACCTTTCTATCAGCAAAAACATATTCAACACTTTGATCTTTCGATCAGCATCGTTATCATTGCACTATGATCTTTTGATCTGAAACATCATCATCAAAATATCATCATACTCTGATCTTTTGATCAGAACCATCATCATCAAAACAACGTCATGCTTTGATCAGAAACATCATCATCAAAACATCATAATACTCTTATCTTTCGATCAGAAACATCATTGTCAAAGCATCATCATACTCTGATATTTTGATCAGTATGTCATCATCATCATCATCATACTTCTGATCTTTCGATCAGTACGCCATTATCATCATAGTTTGATCTTTTGATTAGAAACATCATCATCATCAAAACATTATTATCATCAAAACATCAACATCATCAAAACATCAACATCATCAAAACATCAACATGATCCTTCCTTTCGGAATTACGGGATCAACATATATGTGGTACTCAGACGATCCTTCCTTTCGGAATTACGAGATTTTGGTCTTTACAGAGTTACCAATGATCCTTCCTTTCAGGATTACGGGATTTAGGTCTTTACAGAGTTACTAACGATCCTTCCTTTCAGAATTATGGGATCAACACATTTGTGGAACTCAGACAATCCTTCCTATTGGAATTATGGGATCAACACATATGTGGAACTCAGACAATATTTCCTGTTGGAATTACGGGATCAAGTCAATGATCCTTCCTTTTAGAATTACGGGATTTAGGTCTTTACAGAGTTACTAACGATCCTTCCTTTCGGAATTACGGGATCAACACATATGTGGAACTCAGACAATCCTTCTTGTTGGAATTACGGGATCAAGTTTTTACGGAGCTACCAACGATCCTTCCTTTCGGGATTATGGGATTTAGGTCTTTATGGAGTTACTAACGATCCTTCCTTTCGGAATTATGGGATCAAGACATCTGTGGAACTAAGACAATCCTTCCTGTTGGAATTATGGGATCAAGTCAATGATCCTTCCTTTTGAAATTACAGGATTTAGGTCCTTACGGAGTTACTAATGATCCTTCCTTTCAGAATTATGGGATCAACACATATGTGGAACTTAGACAATCCTTCCTCTAGGAATTACGGGATCAACACATGTTCTGGAGTACCGAAGTCACCAGATCCATTCTGGACCTAAGTTCAAGGATGATACAATATTACCACCTTCTCGATGACCAAAGTCACCGGATCCATTCTGAACTGAGGTTCACAGATGATACAATCCTACCACCATCTCGATGACCGAAGTCACCGAACCACTTTAGGGAAAGTTTCCAGGGATGATACAATCCTACTTCATTCTCGAGGACCGAGGTCACCATATCACTTCTGGACAGATGTCTTGGGATGATACAATCCCTCTTCATTCTTGAGGACCGAGGTCTCTAGATCACTTTAGGGAAACTGCATAGGGATGATACAATCCTACTGCAACATCACTACTCCCCCTTTCGAGGAAGGTCTTTCGAAACAACACCAAGCTTGTCTCAAAAGTGTTCGAAATTTACTCGAGACAAAGGCTTCATCAGCACATCATCATCTAAACCATCATCATCTTCATCTTCAGTATGTGAATACTAAACTATCACCATCTGTATCTCTAGTATGTGAATACTGAAAGCATCATCATCTATATATTCAGTATAGAAATATGGAATCACCATCATCTGCACCTACAATATGTAAATACTGAAACATCATCTATATCTTCAGTATGGGAATACTGAAACATCATCATTTGCATCTTATCTCGTACATAGAAATACCGTATTTCTATGTGTTATGACGAAACACAAGGTTCTTTGTCATCACAACTCTGGTTATCACATAGAATCACGGTAGTGTCCAATTCTATGTTGAATAATCTTGACATCAGCTTCTGAAGCCATATGGATTCACAACTAGCATAGCAAGCTGCTATATATTTTCCTTTGGCTATGCTTAGAGCAACACTATACTGCTTTTTGTTAAACCATGAAATCATAGCAGATCCCAGACTATAACATCCACCTGGTGTGATTTTTCTATTTGAGATACTTCCAGCCCAATCTGCATCTGTGTAGCCATACAATCTATACTCATGGCTACCATCATAGTATAGACCAAGGTCTATAGTCCCTTTCAAATATCTCATCACATGTTTTGCAGCTACTAGGTGAACCTATCTTGGTTGAAAAAGATATTGAATTAAGGTGTTCACAGTAAAACAAATGTCTGGTCTAGTATTTGTTAAGTACATCAATGACCGAATGATCTATCTGTAATGAGTCGCATCCACTAACTTTGATGAGTCATCAACTAAGAAATTCAGGTTGGAGTCCATGGGTGTGGCTATGGCTTTGCATTCCAACATATTGAATCTCTTCAATATCTCTACTGCATAATTTCCCTGGTTGAGAAAGATTCCTTCTGAACTTTGCCATACTTCCAGATCTATTAACCCAAGGTCTTTCATCTCAAATTCTTCTGATAGTTTCTTCTTTCTTTCCATGATCTGTTTCTCATTCCTTGTCAAGAATAAGTCATCCAGATATAATAACAGGATGACAGGTTCATCTTCTACAACCTTGAGATAAAGGTTAGGATCAGCTTTACTCTTGGTAAAGCCCATAATTGATAGGAAACTGTCTATCCTTCCATACCAAGCTCTGGGAGCTTGCTTCATTCCATAGAGGGCCTTCTTCAACTTACATATATGAGTCCATATATCTTCAACTTCAAATCCTTGTGACTATTCGATGTAAAACTCTCCCCAAATCATACCATTAAGGAAGGATCGTCTTCACTTCATCATGGAAGCAACTACCATCATAGTTATGAAGGAAGTGTACCTTGCTTCCTGAAGTAAGTGTCTCTTCAGAATTAATTCCCTCTTTCTTATAGAAACCTCTAGCCACAAGTCTTTCCTTACTTCTATTAGCAACATATTTTATCTTGCAAATCCATTTGTAAGATACCACATTCTTGCTTTCTGGTTTGAGTACTATATCCCAACCATCATTCTAGTATTCTTTCATCATAACATCTTCCATGAGTTTGTCTTGTCAGATCATCAACATATCCTAGTCTTCTGCATTCAAATTTGAAGGTTGGAACCCACTTTACTCTTGGTAAAGTCTCAATCCATCAGGAAGCTGTCCATCATGTCATACCATGTCGAACTCAGATATCTTTTGTAGTCACTCCCCCTGAAGTGGAGTATTATCTTCCTTCTTCATTCTGTACAGGTGGTTCTATTCTTGATATATACTGGTCAATCGAGTATGTCATGTCATAGTCTATTCTTTCCAAGGAAAATCATGAACCTTGCTTTGTACACTTGTTCTTGTAGATCCATATGGAAGATACTACGTACTTCCCTTTATGTCTTGAAATCATATCATATACATCATTCCTTATGATCAACTGTTATTATTTGATCATAGATTCTTTCATAGCATTATTTTCTTCATCTTGAGTTATCTCTCATATCCATGGTGGTCTTCATCCTTAGAGGTGGATCTACCACTCTCTGAAGCTATTTCTTTCGTCATGGCGTCTCTGACCCTGGGAGCTTCAGATTCATGTTTATTGAATTGTCATCACTTGTTCTTCGGAACAAGTCTCATCCTTATTTTCTTGTAGGAGGTTGTACATGACCTTTCCCATCACATGCATATTAGTAGTATACAGTCATTAATGCAAACAATCTATCATGCATAACACATCAACTAAATATAATCAAATGTATAACAAAACAATATCATGAAATGACAATTGAATACTTATATTTTATTTGTTTCATGGGTATACTCCATCTTGATCATTATGCTTTATCATCTTCTTCATTCATGAAATCATCATTTCTTATCCAAATGATAAGATGAATAAGAGGTTCTTCAAGAATTGAGTTCTGCATATTCCTCATCGCTTAAGGGATCTTCTTTGAATGGTGAGAGCTTGATCTTAAATTGCTTCCATCTTCTTCTTCTCCTCTTATGAGTCAAGATGAAAGTAATCACTTTATTCTAGCATACATTCTTCGCATGAATGGATCCCATGATCCTGGGAGGCCATTCAAAGTGGCTATCACCACTTCTGCATTCTTCACTTCTTCTTTTACCTCTTCAATTTGTTTCTTAGGGTCATCTTCCGATGCATGTTATTTCCTTCAAATAGATTGGTTAAGGAATCAAACATCTCTTTCAGTGTCTTTAGGGAAGACACTTGTGGTACAAGCTGATCTGTGACTAAATCAACAATGATCTTCTTTTCCTTGACCAAGTTCTTCTGGGGTAAGGCTTTGAGCCTCATCTCCCTTTAGAATTGGAACCTCTCTACTCATGTAGGCGTCCAATTCATTTTCTTCAGAGAGATCAAATACTTCCATGCTTGGAATTTTTCAAATTCACCAATATTATCATCAAGTTGATGTGATAGATTGTTAGAATAATCAACCCATAGTATTTACCCACTTAGACATTATTTCATTTATTTTGTCTTATTTTCCTAGTCCATGAGTCCCACCATGTGCAAGTTGCTAATTGCCTATCCATAGAGGCCAAACTTGCCATTATTGACTCATGGATCACTTGGGAAAGCCTTAGGAATCAAATCTGCTTTAGTCCTGGCCTCCTAGGCGCCCTTCTGCTTTTTCTGCTTTATTGCCTGCTTTTTCAGTGTTTTAAGGCA